>RJWH01008252.1:0-22674 GCA_004363575.1 Solenodon paradoxus
GATTCCACCCTCCCCTGCTCCCAGCTTTCCTCAGATTTATTGAGGCTAGAGGAAATGGGTTTCCAGTGGGAAGCAGAAGACTGAAACCTAGGGATGTCATGCCCTCAAATATATATATAGCCCTAGCACTGCGCCTAACACATAGTAATCAGTAATGTGTTGAGTAGTCATCCCTGCCCTCTAGGTGCTTACAGTCTATACAGGGGACCAAATGTAAGAGATAAGGGGCAGGAGAAACTATCCTCTGGTCATGAATGAAGAGTATAGAAACGGAAAAGGAAGAGGATCACCTCCCTCACTTGATCTTTGGTCAGTGCTGGTCAAGTTGGCTACTGTCAGAGTGAGAGCAAGCTATATTTGGGATCCCTAAATGATCATGTGCCACGTCTCGGAAGCTTACAAGGAGCATGACATGGGAAGAGTTCTGCCACTTAATGCCTTGCAGTCTTGGACAAATAAGATCTCTGCCTCCATTTCTGAAAAATTAAAATTGAACTTCAATAGTACTTACCTTATAGAGTTGATATGAGGATTAAATGTGATAAAGCACTTGAGTGCTTAAATAAATGGCAGTTATTATTAGCTTTCAAAATGCCTCACGTCTCCATATCACAGGCATATCACCATGAAAGTTATAAACATGTTACTCAAGGGTGGATAAAGTTTGAAATGCTTTCTCTATTGCCTTTAACTTGAAACCTTGGGAACCTCCTATAAATACAACATAGGATAGTCATGGTCTAGTCTGTGTGTGTGTGTTGGTTTCTCCTGGGGTTAGTAGACACACTTGCTTTCAGGTAACATAAATTAAAAAAACAGGACCCTGAAATCTACTTATTCTTAAACTGTACTGACAGCACACCCTGGTGGAGTAGGGGTTGGAGGCGGTCCCCATGTGTCCCAAGGTCCTGGGTTCAAGACCCAATTGGGGTTGGGGAGGGGAACAATGTGAACTGAAAAACTAAAGCTTCTTCTGTTTTTCTCTTCCTGCCTGCACCTTTCCTTAAAAAACAACAAAAAAAACAATACTCAAGACCTACCAAATGTTGAACTTAGGGCACAAAGTCTGAAAACATTATGTAGTCATTCCCATATATTCCCCCCCATTCCACTTCCAAACTCCTCTTACAAAAGTAATACTTCAATTTTATTACAGGGTGATTCTTTTTTAAGTTTTGTGTTCTTAAATAGAGATGGCGGTGGCTAGAAGAATGGCATTTCATCACTGCAGTGGTTGGTTTGGAGGCTGGGAACAGTGGGGAGAATGCAAGGAGTCATCAGCTAGAGTGGCCCTTGGCCTCCCCCTCCAGCACCTAGCTACAGTGCCTGGCACATAGTAGATGCACAATAAATATGTCAGCCATTTTTTAGGTAATGGGGATGAAAGGACATCATACATCCCCGTCTGTCTACAGTTCTTGATTCCAGTACAGAGGTGCTTCCCCCACTCCACTCTCCCGCATCTCCTCACTCTTATTTTCTCGGAGAGGCTGGGCCTGCTTCATCTCAGCACCCTAAAGCCCCTTTCCAGGGCTGCAGCTTCTCCACGGGAAAGACAGTGCTGGTTTTGGTGGGCATACACTCATTTGAGGAAGGGAAATACATTCATAACCATCCCTTGCGAGGTTTGAGGATCTTAAAATCTGGAGGCCTTCCAGATTGCTTGTCATTTAATGGACACTCACTTTCACAATCCCTCCACGCTATATAGTCTTCTATTTTTGACCCTCGCCTCCAGCATACAAAGGTATTACTTGGTGGGCTGGGGGCCCCCAAGCAACTTGAGGAGACACCCGTTCCGGGGACGGAGTGAGACAAGGAGGCGAGAGCTGCGTGTTGGAGGTGTGGCCGCAGGCTCCGAGGGTCACCCAATCGCAGGGCCAGTCGCCAGCTGAGGCCACACCCCCACTCCCCGCCGGGACCCCGGGTCTTCCTCGCACTATGGCGGGGCTGGGCCGAGTCCCGCGCCAGCCTGCGGAAAACCTCCGGCCGCGGTGGGGCGGGTCTCTTCTTGCCCCTCCTTTCGCCAAGCTGCGGCCGAGCGAGCAGGCCCCGCCCCCGCGCGCCGTCGAGTCCACGGACGCCGTTCGCGCCGGCGGAGCGGCTCTGCCCCCGCGCGGGCCCGCCCCGGCCGACAGCGTCCGGCAGCGCGGCTGCGCGCCGCCTCCCGACGGGGGCGCGCCCTCCGACGCGGTCCGTGCGCGCGGGAAGGGGCCCACCGCGCGGCTCGGCGGCGTTTGGGAACGTGTCTCCGCGGGCCCGGCCCCTGCCAGGAGCGTCAGCAGGTCCCAGTGGTTGCGCTGGCGGGCGACGTCCCCCGGCGCCAGCCCGGCCTGGTCCCGCAGCCCTCGGGCCGCTCCCAGAGCCAGCAGAAGCTGGGCTACTTCCACCGCTCCTTCTCGGGCCGCCAGGAACAGTGGCGTCTGCTCCTGCGCGGGAGGAAGCGGCCGGGTGGAGCGGGGAGGTCGGAAAAAGCCACCGAACCGGACCCCTCCGCTTGACTGCTGGCTCCGCCCCCGACGAAGTGGCGGATGCCCCGCGTTTTCCACTTCAGCGCCCCCCACTGTTTTGGGGAGCCCGCTACCGGCTCTGACCCTGCAGTCCTGCGCGTCCTTGTCCGCTCCAGCCTGCAGAAGGGATCGGGCGGCTCGAGCGTTGTTCACGGCGGCGGCCCAGTGCAGCGCGGTTTTTCCTAGGGGATGGCAGGTGGTCACCCCCGAGCCGGGCCGGACGCCGGCCTTCCTGTTTCCCAGGGGTTCTGACCCGGGGCGGGGGACGGGGGGGCTGTTCGGGCCCGCCGGCTCCCTCAAAGGCGGAAGCGTTGCCCCGGTGACCGCCGGCCGGCAGGAAGCGTAGCCCCTGTGACGTCATCGGCGCGCGGGCGGGACAATGGGGCATTGTTCTGGGGTTGCTGAGACTCCGAGACCGCCTCCGGGAAGGAGATCTCTCCCCGTTCTCACAGACACTCCCCCACCTCCATCCCAGTTCCCCGAGGGCTTTGGACAATGTGTGTGATGTTCGGGATCACTGCTCCCTGCTGCCACCGCACCATAGATTCACCCTGAACGCAGGGTGGAAGGGACTGTCCCAGCCTCCAGTTGGGCCCTCTGTTGCTGCTCTTCTTTTGCCTTTTATCCCACATCCATGTGATCAACTTTCCTGTAGCTCAACATTAACCTTCCCAGATCCATACCCCATTTATCTTTGGCCCCGACATCTGCCTGTGCTGCAATCAGTTCTTCAACCAGGTCCTCTACCGCCAGCCTGGCCGCCAGCATCAGGGCTGTGGTCCCGTCTTCTGTACGTGCATCCACTGCAGTCTGTCTGCTTCTGAGTAGCAGCTGAGGGAACAGAGGGCGGGTGATAGTTCCTGCTAGCTCAAGTCCCTTACACTTTAACCATCTCCCATGTTCAGCTATCTGTTCTTATTTCCTTTCCTGGTCCTTAATCTCACATCTTCCTCTTTGCTAAACCCTATGGGATGCTTTTACCCAGCATTGATTACGTTTGTCTGTTTTGCTTTATTGACCCCTGTGTTCCCTCACCTGGCAGACTTCCCGAGCATCAGCAGCTACAGCTGTGTGAAGTGGGGTGCGCCCTGCCCTGTCTGGCTGGTTGGGGTTGGCTCCAGCATCAAGGAGGCGGCGGGCAGCAGTTGGTCTAGAGAATCGGGCAGCCAAGTGTAGGGGCGTCTCCCCAGTGCCCACAGTGTTAGCTTGGGCACAGGCGCCTCCTCCCAGCAGAGGTTCCCAGGGCTCAGGGCCTCCCAGCCACACTCCCTGGAAGGTACTGGGCTCCATTCCCCCACAGCAGACTGCTGACATCAAGGGTGTCACTCCATCTGTGGTGGGAGACATGAAGAATGGAGACAAGTCAATCAAAAGGACATCATCAGGGGATAGGGGAACATGGAGCCTTAGGGAGGATTGCATCTTGAGGTGTCGAGAAGTCCAGCTATGGCTCTTGGTTTTGTGTGGCTTTAGTCAAGTGACCTTTTTACTTTTCTCTGGGCTTTAGTTTTCTCATCTGTAGAAGGAACCACAGGCCATAATTCTCTAACATTCTAGGACAGTGGTTCTCAAACTTGAGTCTAGATCAGACTCACCAGGAGGGCTTATTACAGTTTTCCCCAGTGTCTTGAATTTTTGAATCAATAGCTCTGGGGTAGAGCCTGAGAATTTACCTTTCTAATGAATTCCTTGATGATGCTGATTCTTCTGTCCAGGGACCACATATTGAGAATCACTGTTCTAAGGCATTGCGTTTAACATTAGTTTCTCTAGTTTTGATAGCAAAGCACATTCTAATTCTAGAGGGTCAATGGCTGTTTTCATTTTCTTGGTCGGAGTTGGCTCACATACCAGGTCCGCGCGAGTCCACATCAGGGACATCCATCTCAGATTCTTGGGGAGGAGTCAGCATGGCTGCCTGGGGAAGCCCCTGACAGTCACCACTCAGAGGCCAGAGCTGGCAGTTAGAGGGTGAGGCCATATCTTCAACCTTGGGGATCAGAGCAGAGATCAGGTAAGGCGGTTGACTTACCCCTGTGACCCCTCCATCACCTGAAGACCATTCCTGCCTCAGCATTTTCACCTGGCCCACCTCCTCTCCTTCCTCTGGGCCTGAGCACATCACGACACCATCCTCATCAACTTCTGCCTCTGGCTTCAGTGTCCTTGATAGGGAATGATTAGGTAGCGGTTACATGGGGTCATGACATTCAGGGTCTCCCAGATTTTCAGCAGTCTCCTCCCTTTCTGTCTTCAATTTCTGCAATAGCAACTCATGGCTTCTGGTCACAAATATCTTCACGGGAAAGAGCCCCCCTCCCTGAACCCCATTTCCCCCTCACTTGAGACCAATGCTGTCCTCGCCCAGGGGGGGCCGGCGTCGGCGGGGGGCTGGCCGAGTCCGAGGCCTTCGAGTGAACCCGGGGGGCAGCCAGAGGGCCCCATGCTCTCTGCGCCGCCGGCGGATGAGCTGGAGGACAAGAAGAGCCCCGAGGGCAAGGAGAAGCACCCCAGCCACCGGTGAGCACAACACAGGCCAGGGGAGCTGGTTGTTGGGGGGCGCTGGCAGGAGAGAGAGTCACAAAAAGGGGCCATTGGTGGTGAGGCTGGCACTTCTGTGAGGTCTTTGGGAAAATGCAATAACTGCTCATTACCTCAGTTTCCTCATCTGTAAAATGGGAGTTATGGTACCTGCCTCATGGGGTTTGGGGGAGGATTAATAATATAAAGCGCTTAGAGCAAGGCGTAGCCTATGGTATATGCTGGGTAAGTTATTGTTTCATGGACTTTGAACAATTCGATACACAGATAATTGGATGCTCTCAATCTAGGAAAGGACAGACCAGAACCCACGGTTTGTGGGAAGTCCAGAGGTTAGGATAAAGTACTTAGGGAAATAGGACTATTGCACAAATGGGTCACGAGGAGATCCAGTTAGAGAAACAGGAGCTAATGAAGGTAAGTCCCCACAAGGAACATTGGGGTCCCAGCGATCCTGTTTCATCTGACCTTCATGGTGGCTTGCTGGCATGACACGAACAGAGTCAGGGGAAATGATGGGATCACCTACCAGTGCCTGCGCGAGGGCGGGCAGCCAGCAGGGGACCTGGCAGCATGGCCTCCAGGGCCCCCACCGCAGCCGAAGCAGCAAGGAAACGGACTAGTAGCTCAGGCTCCCAGGGACAGCGGGGTGCAGGGTGCTCAGGGCCACAGCGGGACAGATCCACACCCATCACCACCACAAACCTGTGGGGAAGGTGTCTCAGAAACCCCAGTGCTGTTTCCTGGCTCCATTCCCTTTGTTTAAAAAACAATGTTTGGCCTGCTTCACTGCCCAACCTCTTACCCCATGCTGAGGGAGTCCGTGTCCATGTCCAGAGGCTGTGTTTGAGGAGCTCCTTTCTCCTGGTGAGGTGGGTCTAGGGTTCCTGCCAGCTCCTCTTCGGCCTGGGCCCCAGGATAGGGGTACACCATGTCCCTGCCAGCACTATCCCTCCTCACCCAGAGCCCCACTCTCAGAGTCAGGGACAGCACTCGGGCCAGGGCAAGCAGCTGTTGGTCCAGGGCTGGGGGGCTCAGCACCACCAGTAGGGCCAGGGAGGGCCCCCACTCTGAATCCCCATCTCCAGGCCTGCAGTCACCCCCATCCCAGCCACATTCTGCGCTGTTGCAGCCTTTCTCGCAGTGCCCATTCTGGAAGTGATCACGACAGTACTGGTCATAGGCAGGACTGTGGGGTGAGGAGAGGAGAACTCAGGACCCCAAAGAGACATGACCGCCTTCTTCGCCCAGAAAGGATTCCTGACTTGCCACAGCCTCTTGGTACTGGTTGCTTAGTGGGGGCAATTCCGGAATAATGGGCTAACAGGCCTTGCGTGGTAGGGAGTTCAGGTACCCCAATATCTACCGGCACCCTGTTTCCTAAGACTGTCTCGTCTGCCCTCTCAAGTTCTCTGGTTCCCCTGAAGGAGGGTCCAAGGCCCTTTCCTCTGCCGGGTTGCTGGGGGAGATACTCATGGCAGCAAGGCTTAGAGTGCAGCTTGAGGCCAGAGCTGCTCTAACTTGGGAGCCCAGCAGAGGCTGTGCCCTCTTTCTCGGTCCTTACTGATGCTGCCCTATGCCCCCTTGGTTGGAATCTAGCATCTTCTACCCCTATTTAGCAAGGATTATCAAGTTGGTAACTCCCTGGAGCTTGAGGCTGTGGCCACACTTCCTCCTGCCCTCACCAACACCCCCCTCCCCCTACCTCCCTTCCCCCAGAGTTTCAGGCTCACGTGCAGGTTGCAGGAGTCTCACAGTCATAGCCGTCAAATAAACACTCTTCAGAGTCACACTGTGGGTGGCACTGGCCATCATGGAAGAGAAGCCAGCACCGAGATTGGGAGGGGCAGCCCTTCCAGGGGTCTGGGACCCCCAGGGAGCAATCCCCTCCATCCCAGTTTCCTCTGGGGCCACTGCAGTCAGCATCACAGACCCCGTCTCCACCTCTGCCCTCACACCCCTTTGCTCCAGGCTTCTGACAGCGAGGCCCTGCAGAGCTGGGAGGGCAGGAGCATCGAAATCCTGGTCCCCCCGGCCCAGGGATCTCTGAGCAGCTGCCATTGTGTAGACATGGAGAGGGAGGTCCACAGCCTCGGGGAGCTGGTGGGGTCAGGCAGTCAGGGCCCCCATAGCCGTTGAGGCAGGCACAGAGGGGCGGGGAGCCGGGCTTTGGGGAGGGCAGGCACAAGCCACCATGGTGGCAGTGATGGAGGCCACAGGACGGGGCTCTGTGGCTGCAGGTCGGGCCTTCAAAACCCTGCAGAAAGGAGAGAGGTTGAGGAGGGAGCTTGTCATAGTCTTCCCACTTCCCCTCAAGCAAATTCCTGGATTAAGGTGATTCAGGGGGTCCTACATTCTCTATTGAAAAGGACCTCAGAGAACACCAAATTAATTATTTTACAGGAACCGTGTCGCAGTGACATTACATAGTGGTGAAAATGGATGAGCCACAGCTGCTGTGCTGATGAACGTGGCATCGTGACGCGAGTCCAGGAGACTGAGCAGTAGGGCGATGTTAATGAAATGTGTATATATATATTTAAAGGAAAGGTGCAGGCAGGCAGGCAGGAAGAGAAGAGGAAGAAGCATCTTTATTTTTATTTAGTTGTTCATACTGGTTGCTTCCTCATGGACCCCAGACTCAAACCCAGGAGTTTGTGGCTTGCTCCTTTGGAGGCGATTGACTTAACTGCTGCTCCACCAGGGCGTACCAGTATGTTATTCTTAATCCTTAGAAACAGGATTATGTACTTCCATTGGAAGGAGAATAGAATAGAGGAGGACATCAGAGCATGTAAGTTATTGCTAACATAATGATTGGGTTAGGTTCATGGGTATTACATTGTAAAAATAAGATAAAAGAAGACCATGCACGAACCAATGACAGTGTATCACGAAGCAAGGTTTATGAGTAACCCAGTTTCACGCATCTGATGTCCACAAGCACACACACAGTTACAGAACTTCTCCAAGGTCACCCAGTGTGATCTTGGGGATCTTACATGATGCCCATGATTTCTGAAAATTCCATTCATAGTACCCGCCTTTCCCCCTGACTGTTTCTGAGAGCTGTTTGCCATTGTGAGTAGGAGATGGCTTTCTCCTGTAATTCTAACTCCAGTGCTTCCTTTCTTGGATCTTATCCTGCAGCTGTGTTGGGGGCAACAGAGAAGGTAGCTTTACTCTTACTCACCTGGGGGCAGTGGCAGGTGAAACCTAGGGCCGGTCCTGCTGTGACCGCACAGGACCCTCCATGGGAGCAAGGTTGGCTCTGGCAGGGATCTATCTCCACTTCACACCACTGGCCTATCGGGGTGGGATTAGACCTCACACTTTAGTCATTGCCTCTTTCCCAGCTCATTCCTGGGAGTCGGCCCAGGACCAACTACACAGGCAAAGGGGTCCTGGGGCATATTCTCCAGCTGGGGCATGGAGGAGGGGCATGGACAAGATGACTATGCTGCCTTGTAGGTGGGGCTTGTCTGGGTTTCCATGCCTTGGGGATTCCTGTGTCCCATCCCAGGCCTACCTGTGTGTCCAGGCAGACACTCGCAGTAGAAGGCATTGGCCAGAGGGTAGCAGGCAGCAGTGCCTGTGGGGTGACAGGGCTGGTCCAGACACTCATCTACATCTCCCTCACAGCGTGGCCCCACGAAGCCTGGAGGGCAAGCACAGTGGAAACCTCCAGGTGTGGGGGTGCAGGTCCCATGGTTGTGACAGGGCTGAGATTGGCAGGCATTGGGTTCCTTTGAGCAGTTCTTTCCGTGGTAGCCTGGGGCACACTGAAGACAGAGAGTAGGACAAGGAATCATTGAACTAGTCCGGCCCAGTGCTGCAGGGACCCTGTTCAAGATGGCCAGCCCAGCCCCCGACCTTCCAGCACCAAGAGTCGTACAGCTCACTCATGACCACGGCTCTCATCGTCATCACGGCCACATGGAGCCTAACCATGTAGCATCAACTCCACAAGATTTACAGTTGTCAGCAGTAAACCTAGCCGCTTCCCAGTCCTAAACCATCTCTGTGACAAATGCTACTACACATAGCTCCGTTTTTGCTAAAACCTTTCTTCCTAACACACACCTACCAGGCTCTGTCATGCTTTATTTGTTCATTTATGCCACGTACCGTTTAGTGGTGCTAGGGATACAAAGACAATTAGGATTTACCCTGCTTTTATGAAGTTCTCAAACAGAGGAGGGAGACATCATTTATTGCCTGATTTATAAATGTAACTTCTTAAAACCCTCTTAACAGCCCTCTGTGTGGATTATTTCATTTGAGTTACTAACAGAAAAGGAAACTGATCCCTTGAGCGATTAAGTGACATACGCAAGTCACACAGCTAGTAGGTGGCAGAGCTGGGACTCAGTGCAAATCTGCGATTCCATAACCAGCACCTTAACCACTTTCTGTTGTTTTCTAGTGTCCGATAAGAGCATTGCTGATGAGGTCTGATGCACCAGTTGATTCTTGTGAGAGGAAGGAGAGCATGCTAAAAAAGAATGCAGGGAAAGACCCCAAAAAGGAGATTGACAAGGAACCTGAGCACTGGCCAGAGGCTGGAAGAAGCAGATGGGGGAGGTGTTTTGGAAACCTTTGGAGGAGGGAGTTACGTGAAAGAGATGTAAAACTGAGTAATGGGTGCAATACAAATCAGTACATGGCTTTTGTGTATGTTTGAAAATGTCTACCATAAAAAGTTAAAACGTGAAAGAGGGTGGTTAGGGAATCTGCATGGCGCCTTCTACCCAAAAGTGTGGTTTTGAGTACAGGGATCAGGTGGCTTGGACTAGAACCCTGCTTTGCCTCTCTTGCTCAGTGACTCCAGTCTCTAAGGAAAATCCCAGACCATACCTGGAGAGAAACTAGGGACGTCCTTCTGAGCAAAGTGCCTCCTGGGTGCCGCCCCTGGGGAGACGGGTGGGAAAGGCTATTCTAGGCAGAGGCCTGGCTCTGGGTGGAGCGGGAGGAGCCTGGATGGGGAATGGGAAGCCAGTAGCAGTTTTGTGCTGTAGCAGAGGAGGAGGTGGGGAGAGGAAAGGCCTGAGGCAGGGGTACTGGACCATGCAGGGCCTGGGAATTCAGCCTGAAAGAGGTGACCAGTCACTGAAGGTTTTTTTTTTCTTTAAAGGGAAGTTTCAGGCAGGAATGAAGGCAGGCCGGCAGACAGGAAGAGAGAGGAGGAAGAAGCACTTTAGTTTTTCACTTAGTTGTCCACACTGGTTGTTTACCTCCAGGCCCAGAATTTGAACCCGGGGTTATGTGACCTGCTCCTTTGGAGGCCATTGACCCAGCAGCTGCTCCACTAGGGTGCTCTGCTAAAGAGTTTTGAGCAGGGGAGTGACAGGTCAGTAGAAAATTTCAACAGCACCCTGTTAGGGGAGTAAAGGCTGAATGTGCAGGGGACCCAGGGTGGCGACAGGGACAGTAGTTGGGGCTGATTCAGGTGTCCAGGCGCAACACCACACAACCCGGACTGAGGGTGGCATAAAGGGTGAAGCAGCCAGGACAGAGCTGAGAAGCATTTAGGAGGTAAAAAAAGCATGATTTGGGTAAAGGAAAGGGAAACGGATACATCATGCATGAGCTACCCCATAACTACTGATTCCTGCATCCAAGCCCACCCTTGTCTTGTCTCCATCTCTCCTCTAGACCCACTTACCTGGCAGAGGTACCCAGTAGACTGGGCCACACAGATGGCCCCATGCTGGCAGGGTCCCGACTCACAGGGGTTCACCCTGTCCTGGCATGTACTGCCTTGGAACCCAGGGGCACAGTGGCAGAAATAGGAGGAGCCGCTGTCAATGCAGACGCCACCGTTCTGGCACAGGGAAGAGACTTCTGTGCCTGGGGAGACAGACACACAGGGATTGATGAAGCTAAGTAGGATGGTAGGGTGCTTAGGGGCCCCAGACACTGAAAAGAGGGACTCATGTGGGTCAACAACATTCCTGGGGTAAGCGGAGGCCACTCTGAGCCGGAGGTGCCAGTAATGACCGATGCTAAAGGGGCAGCACCGAATTCCCACTCCTGCTTGTTCTGCCTCAATGGAGAGAGGGACTCTTCTTAAGCTTATCAGAGAATTCTAAGTGATTCTTTTCTTGGTTTTAAAACAACTCTCGAGGAGGAAAGAGCTCCAGGGAAAGTTCAGATGCGGGCTTAACTAATGGCCTGTCTGCCCTCTGGGTTTTGTAACCCCTGATGCTCTCTTGCTGTGACCCCCACCAATCATCTGACATCCAAGCGACCAGGGTGCGCTGAGCGTGGGTGGACTGCGGTGGGCACGACGGGGCTGAGTGGCTCCACGCTGCGTTACGTCCTGGGTGGCTGGCACACTTGCTGGCGGGGCCTGCTGCTGGTGTTTGAGTTACGCTGAATGTGTGGCTAGGACTCGAGTTGTGTTAGGCTGCCCTGGGTGTTGAACTGTACAATAAACAACTGTTCGTCTGTGCTGCTTTGACTGTCTGTTGGGTGTTTTGACCAAATTGGATGTGGATGTGGAGGTGGGTGGAGGAGAAACCCTTTTCTCTTCATCTGCCCCCCACTTGGTCCTTGGGTTGGTACCTTGGCTCAGAGCAGCCTTCTGGCAAGGAGATGTTGGGAGACTGCAGAGAGGCCCTGTCCATCCCTGGGAGCACAGGCACTGGAAGGAAGGCCCAGTCTGCAGGCAGTGGGAATTGTGTGGGCAGGGCTTCTGGGCACACAAATCCATCAGAATCTGAGGGTTTGGAGGGAACACCAGGCAGGACAGAGTATCAGGCTCCCAGGCCCAGAGAAAGTCCACTTCTAGCAATTCAAGCTCCATACCCCTAAAACTCACTGCTGAGGGTCTGGGACTGCTGACCCTCCTACTCCCCTTGGAGCCCATATCCCAGAGCAGTCCTTGGAATAAAAATCCATTCAGTTCTACAACTCCATATAAACCCCAAGTCAGGCCTCAGCTCCCAGATCTCTGGCCCTTTTATATGGATGCCTCTCCCAGCCTTCCCTGCTGAGTGCCTTCTGGTGCCTGAGACCCTCTCACCTGAACTTTCCAGCCCTTCTCTCCCTCCACACACCTGCTCGGTGCCCCTCACCTGGCAGCTGCCGCCTGTGTAGCCGGGAGGGCAGAGGCAGCGGGGACCCTGAGGGCCATCTTGACAGATTGCCCTGTTCCTGCAGGGACTGGATAAGACAGAGACAGGGTACAGTAGGAGGAAGGTCTGGGAAACCAGGGGGAGAGGGTGTGTGATGTGGGGATCTTTGTACCCTGCTCACCTTTCCGCACAGCTTGGACGGATTCTTCCTTCACAGTGTACGCCCTGGAAGCCCGTGGCACAAAGGCAGGAGAAGGTGCCAGGCCTGTTCACACAGGTACCCCCATTGAGGCACGGGGCTGGAGAGAGCAGGCGGTGAGGGGCTGGGCTCCTTGCCTACTAGCCTGGTTTGCGACCTCAGTCACACAGCACACAGGACATGCACCCGCTACCCTTAGCCATCAAAAGGACAGCTCAGTGTTCAGTGATTTGATGTGATTTTTATATGGTACAAAGACACCCTGACCAGACCTCCGTCCTCCTGTGGCCCACCCCCAGGACATGGTGGGCACTCACCCGAGGCACAGTGATCAGTGCTGCTCTGACAGCGGAGGCCGGTGTGGCTCGGAGGGCAGGTGCAGGAGTAGCCCCCTGGGCTGGGGCTGCAGGACCCACCGTGGAGACAAGGCCCTGAGTGACAAGCTGTTACCTCCTCATTGCAGGTGGGCCCTGAGGGAAATGGGGGAAGCCTGAGAAAGGGAAGCCTCCTTTCTCCTCTTCCCTTTCCTTTCTGTATTCATTTCCCCATCGTTCCCCCCGACCCAGCCTCTTTTTCCTTTTCTCACCCCCTCCTGCAGTTCCCTTGTCACCTGCAACCCAGCTCTCCTTGGTGGTGACTGAAGCCCAGAGCCCTTGCACACTTGTATCCACTGGTCTTGCCCTCTTAATTTAGAGGGGCCCGCCCAGGGTGAATATCATTCAGGGAGGGCCTCACCTGTGTGGTCTGGAGGGCAGGTGCAGTTGTAGCCAGAGGCCTGGGGGTAGCAGGTGCCCCCATGGGCGCAGGGTGCGGAGATGCAGCCGTCTAGCTCCATCTCACACTCCAGTCCTGTCCAGCCCACATCACACACACAGGAGGATCTGGTCATGGGGAGAAAGGGAAGGGTTTTCTCTTCTAGTATTTTTCTTTTTGCTTTCTGCCTCCAAGATTGGCTCTCTTCTCCAATGACATTGCTTTCAGCATTGTCCCTCTTTACCCAGTCCCTGCTCATTTTCTCCAGATCTGACCTATTCTGTTGCCTGTCTTATCTGTCTACATCATCATCATCTATCACCTATCGTTTATCATTTATTAGCTAAAGCCTTCTATAATTTGTTTGTCTATCTTTCCTCCTCAGAATGAAAACTCCATGAGAGCACACACTGTCTTTTTTGTTTCTGCTGTTCCTCTAGTATCCACACATAGTAGATGCTCAATAAATATTTGTTTAATGACTGAAGGCTTGGCCCTGGAACATGATGCTTTTCCTTCTACTCTGGAGTGCTCACCCCTCGAGGCCTCCCCTTGGCTGTGACCCCAGAACTTTGCCATCTCTTTCCTATTCCCCACTGGTTATTTTCCACATATGCATTCCTCTCTATCTGCTCCTGTCCTAGCGGGAGGTGAGGATCCAGACGAGAGTACAGGTGGGGATGGCCTGGAAGATTACCTCTGACAGTGCCCATGATGGCAGGTGCAGTTGTCTTCAGCAGGGGGACAGCCAGGGCTTCCATCAGGGCAGAGGCAGAGGGCCTTGTCCTCTTGATCCTGACATTTTTGCTTGGACTGGCACATGTTGGGGGCACACAGGGGAACGTCACAGAGATGACCTGGGGTGGAGAGATGGGTCAGAGAAAAAAAGAGTCCTCCATTTCCTCAGGGGGCCAAAGACCACTGTTTAAACTTGGCTTGCTTACTCCCGAATAAGCTGTCCTTCAGTGGCTCCCTATTGCCTCAGGATACTCAGTGACATATGGGACCCTGCATGACATGAAGTCATGGGGACACTCCTACAGCTGCTGTGCTTTAATCCTTGCACCCAGCACCCTGAGTTCTGGACATCCTGTGGTCCTTAGTGGGGTATGTTTTTCCTCCCTTCATGCCTTTACCCACGTGGTTATCTGCAGCTAAACCACCTGTCTGGTATTGTTTCGGCAAATTCTTCTCATTCCTCAAGATGCAGCTCAGCCACCACCTTCTCCCTGAAGCCTTCTCCTGTGGAATCTGAGCTGGCTGATCCTTTGTGTTCCTTAGCAAGCCCCCTGTGCGCTCCTCTCTGAGAGCAGCTCTTGGGCAGAATCAGCAACAGACGTCTCACTGCATGAGGTTTAAAGCCACTCGTGGGCAGCAGCCTCTCACTCAACTTTGTGCCTGTGTCTAGCAGAGCAGTCAGTTAATAAATACTTCTGGATAAGCACATGAATGACTTCCCTTTGACCCCCATCCTCTGCTCCTGGGCCCCAATGACACCATTCACGTTGGACCCAGTAATAACGGCGGTCCTCATCCCTGCGGCCATACAGTAATGCAGGCTTTGTGTCAATACTTTGACGGGTTCCATTCTCTATTCTCATTCTTTTCTCACCTCCCGACCCTCAGATTCCCACCAATGACCAGCCCTACCCCAAGTAGACTCAAATATCCCACCAGCCCTTTGCAGCACCTCCTCTGCTAACCTGTGAAGCCAGAGGGACAATGGCAAAGGAAGGCTCCTGGGAGATCAAGGCAGCTGGCGCCAGTGGGGCATGGGCCGCTCAGACACTCGTCCACCTCTGCCTGGCAGCGCAGGCCTTCAAAACCTGTGGCACAGCGGGAGGGTCAGAACACGCACGGGCATCTGGCCCGGCCCCCGCTCTCCTGTCTGAGCCCCATTGTACCTGGGAGACACTCGCAATGGAAGGACCCCGGCTGGTCCTGGCACTGCCCGCCGTTGGCACAGGGAGAACTCGCACACTCATTGATGTCCTCCTCACACCGGGAGCCCGTGAACCCTGGTGGGGCAGGGAGTAGTGGGGAGAGAGGGCAAAGGTCAGATGTCGTCGTTTTCATTTTTCGACTTTAGCTTTATTAGGGAGTTTGTTTAAATGCTTGAACTTTATAGGTAGATTTCATGGATTCCAACAAAAAACTAAGAATTCACACTGATAGTTAGCCTTCTCTACACATTCACAAATAACATTGCTACAGATTACAGTGGAGAGACTCTTGTTTCAAAGGGTGCGATTTAGGGTTTTATCTAAATGTGTCATTATAATGAAAGCACCATTTTGCAGGCTTCTCACACAGTGATTTGAGTTTCAAGACATAACAGCATCACTTGGTGGCTTTGTTCATATAGATAAGGGAAAACTGGATATTTGTACTAATGCTGAAAATAAATTTTGATAAATACACATACTGGCCCTTTGCCAGGGGAACCTGAAGGCGTCATGGAGAAGGTAACCGGGGCAGGTGGATGGAGGGTGATGCAGGAAAGGGAGGCTCAGCCACCTGCCAGCTATGATGGGAAACTACTACGGGAAACTACTCAGCCTGTCCAGGTTCCAGTTTGCTGGATAATAAGGGAACCCGCCTCATGGCACCACTGAGAGGATTAAATGAGACAGTGCCGGGAAAGTACATAGCCAAATGCCTGGCCTGGAAAGATCCAATAAGTGTCAGTTATTCTCATAGCGATGGGACAGGGCAGTCTGGTGAGGCTTGGGAAGGAAGGCCGAGATAGCTTTCCTGCATCCCTGGTGGGCAGTGCCCTGGCGGCCTCGGACCCAGATGTGCTGGAAGAGCCTACAGAAAGGGCCCTGAGGAGGGTTGGAGCAGTGGGATCCGCCTCGGCCAGGCTAGAGAGAGTTTCAGGAGGCCTTGGGGCCTGAATTACAGAGGCTGGGAGACCTGAGGCTGAGGGTGGAGTGGAATCCACACCCACCAGCAGGCAGATGCACCGGAAGCCGCTGAGCAGATCCTGACACTCAGCCTGGGTCAGGGAAGGAGCGGAGGCACACTCATCTGTGCCCACTCATCGGTGCCCACTCATCTGTGCCCACTCATCCGTGCCCAGCTCACAGAGCTGCCTTCTCAGCATGAGGAGAAGGAGGGTCGGTGGGTGGGTGGAGCTCCCCCAGGAGGGCTGCCCTTGACCACTCACCCCCTCTGCCAGGACGCCCAGGATCTCGAAGCCCCTCCTCACAGCCGCCCTAGTGCTGTCTGTGTGGGGACTGGCTGATATGACCCACTCTGTGTGGTCTGCCCCGTGTGGCTGCGTCCCCTTCAGGTGTGAATGCTTGGAGCCAGGCGTCTGCAGCGACCAGTGCGGGGAGGGGGCGGGTGGTGGGAGTGTGGGGGGCAACGAGGAGGAGTCGTGTGGCCTTAGAAGGCGGGACTCCGTGGGACGGCTGGGCTGATCAGCTTGGAGGTTCTCAAGGTGCAAACAAGGCAAGTCAGCACCGGAGCAGTCGTTCCGTTCCGCCTGGGCAGGCCTCTGTGCCAGGAAGACACGGGAGACCAGGGGTCCCCAAGAAGGGAATCTGAAGGACATTTGGGAAGCTGTGTCGCTCTCAAACGTGTCCTGTTTCTTTGCGCTCATCAAGGACGCCACTCTGTTTCCGTGAACCGAATCCGCATCAGCCTCCACGCCTCGGCTGCCTCCCTCCTTCCTGCCTGGACCCCGGCCTCGAAGCATTTTGAAATCCACAGTGATATCCCTTGGCTTACTGAACCATTTTCTCAGCATTTTTTCTTAGTTGCCTTTCAACTTAGAAAGTGCAGTGATTAAAACGATCAAAGCCCTGGGTTGGAATTCTGGCTCTGTCGCTTGCTAACTGGGTGACCTTCATCAAGTTAACTCAAACTTTCTGTGCCTCCGTTTATTCACTGAAAGAATGGGCATAGTAACAAAGCTGCCCTCAGAGGGTGTTGAAAAGATGAGACAACACCTGCAAGAAGTTCAGGCAGTACTTGGCACAGAGAAGCTGATTTTTTGGTTCCATGAACTCTGGTATTGGCTTCCCCTTGGGAGCTGGTTCCCCTTAAAGCTAGCCTGGAGGTGGTGGAGACTTGCATTGCTTTCCCCTTTGTATCAAGCACACAGGCCTTTTGGGATGTTAAGGGTTTATTCGGGATCTCTACAGGGGGAATTTCTAACATCAGGAGGAGCCTTCTGGGTCTGCATGCTGATGCTGCAGCAAAAGAGCTTATTAGCTGCTGTTCTCTCTCTTTTGAGGCCCCAGTGTGCAGAGGACTGGGGTGCTCTATGAGGGCGATGAAATGAATGCTTCCCTTTTACCCCTGGAATCGAGCAGTGCACAGCCCTACTCTCTGTGGCAGCCCAAGCCCACAGGTCCGTGGGGTTACAGGAGTTTCCACCCAGAGAAGTAACACACTGCCCTAAGTGATCCCCGCCAGCCTGAGGCTGTCTGTGCTCTGGAGGGTGATGGCCAGTGGGTCCAGGGTTAGTCTTCTCTCCTCTACCCAGGGCCCCATCCTGCCGGTACCTGGTGGGCAGAGGCAGTGGAAGGTGGCGAGCAGGTCGAGACAGGTGCTGCTGGGGTGGCAGGGCTGTGACAGGCACTCGTTGTGATCAGCCTCGCAGCGGGAGCCCGTGTAGCCAGGCAGACAGAGGCAGTGAAAGGCGCCTGGGGTGTTGAGGCAGGAGCCGCCGTGTTCGCAGGGACTGGAGCCGGGCTGGGCTAGGAGGGGAGAAGAGCCAGTTGCCCGCAGGGCTTGGGGTGGAAGGGTAAGAAGACCAGGCTGCAGGGAAGGCGTGGGGCCTGTTTGTGGCCCGTGAGCCCAGCCTGGGGACAGGGCCTGTGTCTTTAAGATGGAGAAAGAGTAAAGGGGGCCTGCAGGGCTGGTGCCTGCACTGGTGGAGACCCTGTAGGGAAGAGATGCTAAGTCTGAAGCAGTTCAGGAAAAAGAGATGTGATATATTTAATCTGAAAAAACAATTTGCCTGTTTTTTCAGTGCGGACACTGGTGGCTTTGAGGAGTTTGATGTGGGCAGTGCCTCACCCATCTGACATTCGTCCAGGTCCTGGTGGCAGGTGGGCCCTGTGTAGCCAGGCTGACACAGGCAGAGTGTGGCGCCCGTCAGGGGGTTGGTGCTGCACTGGGCCTCCCCGTGGCATGGCCGGCTCAGGCACATGTCTTCCATGTGGCACAGGAGACCTGGAGGGCAGGGTGGGTGAGGTCTGAGGACACTCAGAGCTCCCAGCGGCCCTCCTGGGGCTTCTCTCACTCACCATATCGCCCACCCACCTCTGCTCCCCTGCGTCCCATACCTGTGCGGCCCGGCGGGCAGAGGCATGAGAAGGAGCCCACACGGTCAACGCAGGTGGATCCTGGAGCGCAGGTGGCAGCCACACAGTCATCCAGGTTCTCATCACAGCCTGGGCCTCCCCAGCCACTCACGCACACACAGTGGAAGCTGCCGGCCGAGTTCTGGCAGGTGCCCCCGTTTCTGCAGCGAGGAGGGCCCTGAGACTCACATTCGTCCACGTCTTCAGAGCAGTCCCAGCCTGTAGGGTGCAGGGGTGTGGACCAGGGACGCGCACTGAGGCCATGAGCCCTCTGACTTGGGGAGGCCAGGGACTCACCGTCTTGGCCGGTGGGGCCATGGCTTTGTCTGATGTGACTCACCTGTCCAGGCCTCTGGGCAGAGGCAGGTGTAGGTGCCCAGCCCATCCCGACAAGTACTCCCGTTCTGACACTGGTGCCCGACACAGTTGTCTGGATTCACCTCACATTCCGGACCTGTGAAACCTGACAGGGCCATGGGGTCAGCTGGCGGAGTGGGGCCCAAGGGAGACAACTTCCCTGCCCAGAGAGGGGCTGCAGGACGACCCCTGTGGACACGCACCTGGCGGGCAGAGGCAGAGGTGGAAGGTGGAGTCTCTCCCTGGAACCAGCTGGCAGGTGCCCCCGTTGAAACAGCCCCTTGGGGGGCAGGGCCCAGGCCGGAGCTCACAGCTTAGACCCTCCTGCTTGGGGGGGCAGAGACAATGGAAGGACCCCAGGGTGTTATGGCAGGAGGTGCCCTTGGGGCAGGGTCCTGGGTCCAGGAAACACTCGTTGACGTCGTGTTCACAGAGATGGCCCTCAAAGCCCGGCGGGCAGCGGCACTGGATCTGGGGATACGTGGCCAGACATACGCCTCCGTTGGCGCAGGGGTTGGCTGAGCAGAAGTCCCGAAGCTGGCACTGCTCACCTGGGGCAGAGGACGGGAGGGGCTGTTTCCAGCATCAGCCTCAGCTCACCCGTGACAAGCCAGCTTCTGTACGGATTCTCTGTGCATCTGGACCTCCTTCCCCTTCCTCCCACACCCTCTCTGCCTGTTCCAGCACTGCTCGCTGCAGGGTCGCGAGTTCCGTGGGAAGGTTAGGACTGCAGTGACCGTATTTGCTAACTGAAGAGAGGCCCTGTGTCTGCTGGGAGTCGTGCAGTGTGGCCCTGCCTGGGAAGGTCTGGATGCAGGGCCCTGCAGGGGTGACCTAGCTGGGGCCCGAGAGCCCTGGGCTCTTGCAGGCAGGAGACTCTCTTAGTGTATTGCTGTGTCACTGTGTGTGTGCTGAGGTGGTCGCCCAGCCTCTCGTCGTAACTTCCTAATCTTCAGGTGGGTGCCATGCCCTGGAGAGTGATGAGCCTCACCCCACAGCCGGGCACTGTGGCCCTGGTGACAATTTCCCAGCATCACCCGTTCCTCCTTTTAACAGTGCGCAGGTGGATAACAGGACCTGAGAGCTTAAATGTCTTGCGCCAGGTCACATGTCTAGTCAGCAGCTGGCTGACATTGGGCCTCTAGGGGGTCGCGCCAGAGCCTCAGAAGCACAGGACCTGGCAGCATGGCCTCACTTCTCGTCCTGCTCTGGAGCTGCACACCCAGGTTCAGACCCGGATTCCTCAGAGTAATCTGGATCATTCAAAAATCTCCGTGCCTGGGCCTGGCTCACACCTGCTACATCTGACTCTGGGACGGTGAGGCTGATGTTTTTAAGGCTTTCCAGTGATTCATGTGCCTAGCCCCATTTAGGAGCCTGGCCTCTGGTTCACCCCTCAGGGAAGCACAGTCCTCTGAGCGTTTTCTGACCCACGTGGCCTTTGCTGCCAGTCCAGCCCCTCCATCCCAGGGAGCCTTCCTCTAGCCGCAGGGCTCTGGCCACATCCTCACGGAGCACACTTCTGCCCAGGGCTGAGCCCCACTCCTGGGATGGGCATCTGCTCCTCAATACAGGCCATGTCCCTCTTCCCCAGGCAGTCTTTCCCAGTGGGATTGTGGGCACCTGTCACTCAGCAGCCTCAGAATCAGAGTCCTGGGCTCCAGGCACTGACCTCTAGCTTCAAGAGGGAGGGGGCTGGGAAATGTGGTGCACAAAGGGGCCATGGCAGCAGTGATTTACTGACTGGTTTGGAGGTCCTCCAACGTTTGAATACTTGTACTCATGCTGGTGGGTGTCACTCAACAGGCCACCAAGGACTGACTTGTTGATTCTCATACCATCTGTCTCTTATGCTCCAGCTCTGGCTTTTCTACCCTGAGCAAACACACCCAGTGCTCTGCTCCTGCCCCTGCACCCCATCAGTGCTTACCTGTCCACCCAGGTAGGCAGGAGCACCGTGGGCGGCCTGAGGCCTGGATGCTGCAGCGACCCATTTTAGAACAGAAGGAAGCACAGGGATCCTGGAGCTGGGTCTGGCAACTCTCACCACTGAAGCCCAAGGGGCAGGTGCAGAAGAAGCTGGGAGTTGGGGACAGGGATGGGCCAGAGGAGCCTGGGAGGGCAGGAAGCAGGGCTTGGCAGTGGCCTCCATTCTGGCAGAGCTGGGCATCCTGGCAGGGGTCAGCAAATTGGCATGTCTCCCCCAGGAAACCAGGGACACACCTGGGGGAACAGAGAGGAAACCACATCACTGGCCCTCTTCGCCTTCTCTCTCACCTCCTCCTTAGCCTTTTTTGGTTTCTCTTCACCTTCCCACCTCCTCCAGCCCTCTTGCCATTTTCCTCTGGCCTCCCAGTCCCACAGCACACTCACTGGCACGCGTCCTGCCCCTGAGGTCGGCTCAGGCAGGTGCCTCCGTTGGCGCAGGGTTCTGGGAAGCTGCCGCACTGAAGCCCTAGGGAAGGAGCTGAGGTGGGTGGGTGCAGGGTGCCACACCTTCCCTCCTGGGGGTGCTTTCCCAGGGGCCTCCCCATACAGCCCTTGGGGAGTCTAAACTGCCATCCTTATTCCTAGACCCGTGGGATCCTCATGCCCCAGTCCTCTAATCTAAGTTCTCAGCTACTAATCCCCACCCCTCTTTCCTGTTTATTCTCTTGCCTCCCAAGTCCAGCTTCAGGCTCCATTCCTGGGAAGCTAGACAAGGATCTGAGGGGACTCCTGGGAGGTGAATGGCTGAGACTTGGAAGGGATTTCCTCCCGGAAGGGCCCAGCATTGAGCCATGGGGGCTGGGGGATGGGGACAAGTGGACTGGGAAAGGGATTTGATGGGCCTTGACCTTCCCAGACTCCATCTCCTGCTCTGCTTTCCCATCAGGTGGTTAGTGCGTTCCTTCCTTCCCCGCCTCAATGTGATTGCATTCGCCTTCTGTCCCCCAGCTCCAGGGCCTGCGGGTGCTCCCTGGGACTGGGCACCCTCTCACTCATCCCCACAGCAGTCACCACTGCTGGAGCCAGGCCCAAGGCCTGGGTCTGAGCAGCTCCAGCGGCAGTTGTCTTTCCCCATGGGCTACGAGAAGTTCCTCCATCCAGGGTCGCCTCAAAGCCTGGGGTCTGCCTTCTGCTCAACCCACTGGACATCCTCCTAGGGAAGCTGGGTGGCCCCACCTCTCCTCCGCCAGGCCTCACCTCTGGTCTGGATGGCTGAGTGACACAACAGCAGAAGAAGCAGCAGTGAAGGGGACTGCATTCCAGAGCCCCTGTCCCACGTTCAGTTCTCCTCCTCTTCAGACAGGGACCCTCACGCGGCAGGAACCACCTCCTGCTCCCACGGTCCCGTCTTCCTCCTCAGCCTGCTGCAGGCCTCACGTCTGAGCTGTTTCCTGAGTCACACAATGTCCTGGACACCCTAGTGATTGGGGGGAGGAGTGGAGGAACTTTGGGGGGGGAATGAGGGAGGGGCCTTTTGTCCCTGACAGCCCCTGGGGAGGTGGGGGAGAAGTCGGACTGTGTGGCCGGAGGGCAGGTGCTAGGAGGGGACACTGGGCTGGTGGGGTGCTGGGGGCAGTCCCAGCCCCTCAGTGTGCTGATGTGGTCTCTCCTTTCTAGAGAAGGAGTTGCAAGGTGGTTGCCGGTGCCCCCAGAAGGTCAGGACCTGGGCACAGAGGTGTGGGCTGAGAGATCTCTTGTTCATCCTGGAAGAGGATGCTTGTTTGTGAGGTCAGCATAGATGCTTCTTAGAGAACCTGCAACTTTCCATCAGCTGAAAGCACTAGCCTTGGCAGAAGGAACCCAGGGGACTTCTGGGCCTTCATTCCTTGCCTGGGCTTCGTTTCCTCATTTTGGAGAAGGGGCAAGATGCTGGGCTGGTTTTGGGGGGCATCTTGGCCTTCCTTTGGAGGGGAACATAAAATATCATT
>RJWH01008253.1:0-32158 GCA_004363575.1 Solenodon paradoxus
GCCCCCCACACTAACACACCCACACGCACTCACAACCCACTCTTCCCCCCTACCCCCTTACACACTCAGGCACTCACACACAGTCACACACGCACACACACTGACACACTAACAAGAGTGGGAAGCACAGTTCTGGCTTCTGTCCCCACGGGTTCTGCTGACGCCTGGCTTGTGTGTTCTGGCCGGGTCCGTGCTGGGACTGGGGGGGTTCATGCTGGGACTGGGGGTCCCTGCCGGGACTGGGGGTCCGTGTTCCGCACGCGGGAGCCACCATAGAGCTCTGGGTGAAGGACGCACTGGAGCTGGGCCTGAACCCCACTGCCTGCTCTCAGCAGCTCTTGACCAGAGCTCTTAGCTTTGGTGAAACTGCCTTTACTTACCCATAAGCAGGAGGGAATAAAACCCACTTAAATGGCAACTCGAAGAACGGACAGGTGACACTGCAGCCTGCTTTCCGTGCCGCAGCACGAGGACTCCTCCACTGGAGCTGCTCTTCCTTCTGCTTTGCTGGTGTCCACACCCCCTGGCACTTACAGCTGGGTCCTGTGAGAAGACTGTCTTCCAGGGAGCGTGGCGGCGCTCGGGGACGGGGCTTGGAGGGCCCGGGACTTGTAGGGGGAGAGCGATTCTAGGCCTACGCCCGGGGAGCGCAGACCCACCCGTCTGCAGGGTCCCGGCAGGAATGAAGCAGAAATGATGGCGGCGTGGGGTCCTCGGGAGCCCGCGGGACAGCAGGGCCCTCGGGAGCGATGGCCCACGTGGAGCAGCCCGGATGGACTAACCGCTGCATGAGGAACGTAGGCTCCGTGTGACCGTGCTCGAAGCCAGCCCGGAAATCTGGATCTTCCTGTGAAAGTACTGATTCTTGAAAACACTGTGTGAACCAGATACAACGTACAGAAAAGATTCAGGAGATCTGCACGTCTTCGGGCTTGAGGGCAAAACCCGAGTGGATTAGGGAGAGCAGAGGTGCCGGAATCCTGACCCTCCTGGCAGAGGGTCCAGCGTGGACAGACACTGAGATATGAGACCGTCGCTCAGGACACCACGACTGTCCCCAAGGCGCCCTATGACCCGGCTCTGCAGTCGCCCTCTATGTCCCTTCCCCAGTCATCACTCCTGCCTGCAGACGGGAGACACTGGGGGAAGGCGGTCTCGTGTGCAGGTGGGTGTAGGCCCAGTGTGCACATGGAGGCTGGACCAGCGAGAGGCGGCCCGTTACTGAAGGTGTGGTCTGTGGTATCAGTGGGTCGACGCATGTGGCAGTCTCCCCTCCAGCTGGAGGGGACACAGGTCCCTGCTGGACGGCGCAGGATGATAAGGAGCCAAGGGACTCCTTGCAAGGTGTTGTGTCTAACTCAACCAAAGAGGAAAGAGGGAGGGAGCGGGGAAGAGCAGGAGAGGGAGCCTGGGCCTGGCCTCCGGTGAGTGCAGGGACCAAGGTGAAGGCTTTGCTTGAGAACAGGCTCCCCTCAGCCATGAGAGCGAGGAAGGGGACCTGGGTGGCCAGCCGGATGTCCTCTTGCTAAGGGGGCGCAATAGGGGAGGACTGTGTGCTGTCCATGTGTGAGGCTCAGGTCTGGACAGTGAAGGCTTGGTCCCCCGATGGCTCACGGGCCCGAGTGCATCTGGTGAGTTCTTCTCCTGGTCGTGGCTTCTCCAACTGGGATTTTATCAGGGACATTATTTCGTTTTGTTTTATTTTGCTCGTGCTGTTGCTTTGAACATAGCCCCACATCTCAGACGTGTGCTAATCCACCCGTTTAACTGAGAGACCTGGCGTCCTTCACAGGCAGCCCCAGTACCCAGCTCAGACTGAGTGGCACCACTTCACTTTGGAACTGGGGTTGCCTCCTGTACATGAGCAGACATTGCTCTTTTTACATCAGTGAACAGGTTCCTTTTGAAAGGACTTAAGATTAAAACGGAATTCTCACAAATCTATTAAGAAAATAATTGAGTTCACTGAAAGGAGCTCAGATGGACGTCGAAAGCCTGTGTGTATGGCGGATGGCGGATAATTGGAGTCGAAGCCAGCGTGCCATCGGGAGCGATCCCGGCTGGCATCAGGGAAGCTTCAAACTCTGCTTGTCTGCGAGGGGCCCCGGGAGGGACAGGAGGCCACCAGCGGTCCAGGCTGGCATGCGGGAAGCGGGCCTGAGTTTGCCTGGAGCCACGCGGGAGGTGGAGCAGCGGGTCTGCACCGCTCACACCTCGCCGCGTGGGCTGGGGACTCCCGGGTCATGGGCAGCTCCACCCCAGACGTGTCAGAGAGGCTCAGCTTAAGTATTTATGTACAACCGGCTGTGGTGAGGAGTAAAGGAGTGATCAGCATGGACAATAAGTTAATCTCCTGGATTTCAGAGGCTTAGATGGCAGCAAGGTTGAAATTGAGCACCGAGCAGCCCAGCGGGGTTGGTTTCCTATCAGCTCTGACTGCTACCTGCTGTGGGACCGAGTGGATGAGTCCCTGAGCTTCCAGGGGAGTGACAAAGACAGAGCGCGTGCATGCTTCTTACTTGGGGGGCTCGCCCAGGAATGGGAAGCCTTCATGGAGAGTTTCTTATGGAAGAGGAAATGAGATGCTCGGGACAGACAAGGGCGGATGGCAGTGAGCACTTGGGGACTCTCAGGGAGCTCATCTGGGTATTGGATTTCTTTTCTGTTCCAAACATCCTTTGTTTAAGGCTGATGGTGTGTGCACATTAAATGGGAAGAGGCATCGAGTCCCTGCAGCCGTGGAAAGGAAAATGAAGGCATCCCCGAGGAGCGATATTTGAGTTGCAATCTGCAGAGCATAGGGTGGGACTCCTGGGTGGGGGCTGGAGGGAGGAGTGTGTCATGATCTGGGCAGAATATAGGTCGGTGTGTCCAGGACGAGGACAGCAGTGGGAGGTGTGGCCTGAGATGGAACTGGAAAGCTGGCGAGACCAAGTGTTCTGAAGTCATACCTACAGGGGAGTGTTTCATCCTTTATCCTGGAATGGAATCCTCTTTAGATGGGATGTGTGCTCATCGGGTGATATGGTCAGAGGCATAAAGACTGCTCTATGACCTTAGGGGATCACCTTGCTCATAGCGTGTGCTTGACAGCTAAGACAAGGTCACCCCTGGGCCCCACCATCTGTGCTGGAGTAGGACAGTCACCGAGACCAGCAGACTGAATTGGCCACACGCCACGCTTAGGCAAATTCCTCGAATGAGGAACCACCATTCCTAAGGGGTGAGGTTCTCATTCACCGGAGTTCACAGCCTGCAGTGCGTCAGTTTTGGGTAGCAGCTCACTCCTGCTTCTTGCATCTCTGGCCAGAGAATGGTCCCTAGTCACCCAGCATCAGCAAAGCAACTCATGTGTATGGACTTGTCCCAGCAAACTCGTGTGGGTGAGATCTCAGAGAGATGGATGCGTCCACACAGATAGACCTCATCCAGCTCTCAGTTAGGAAAGGGGGCCCCCTGAGCGAGAGCTGCACAGGTGCCCCACCCACAGCCAGGCCACCGTGTGCACTCAGGCGTGGAGACCAGCCCAGAGAAGAGACTTAAGTCTCCATTTCTGGATTCTGTGCTGACCCTGTGTAGGCGGGGATGGAAGTCATCTCTGGAGAGGATCCCATCCCAAATGGCACCCATTCTGAAAGAGTTGGGTTCCTCTTATTAGTAACACTCAGCATTTTCCTTCACTTCCTCAAAATTTATTTCAAAAAACAATGTAATATGGTGGGAAAGACTTTGAGGATCCGCTCCATCTGGGTCGGAGTCCTGACTCTGCCCTTTGCCAGTTACGAGGTCTTGGGAAAGTCAGCGCAGCCTGTGACCCAGAGCCTTGAGTCTGTAAGTGGGGCAGAGGGCGATGCCTCGTGTTCTTCTTGGAGATGTGCTAGTTGGAACACTTTCAAGTGCGTAACAGAAAGCAGCTATGAAGCAGCCACGCGAGAAGGTGGCCACTGGGTCTAATGATAGTCAGTGTGGGGTCCTCTGGTTTTCCTGGATCCTGATGTTTAAAATGCAAGCAAGGTGCCAAAGATGGTGAGCGTGAGTTCCGGGCTTAGCTCCTACCTGTGGGAAGAGAGAGCAATTTCCCCGCCAGTTGTCTGAATACAACTCTGGGGGTGATACTCACTGACGTGGCCCAAGTCTCTTAGCTGTGGAAAGCAGGGCCCACTGGTCCATCTGCCTTCACTCAACCTCGGTCAGGTTGGGCCTCCTGAATGACTGAATAGGATCTCTCTGGAAATGCGTTGTTGTTTTTCCACTGGAAGACAAAATGGAGAAGATGAATAACAGCTGGTGCCTGGAGCACGCTCTCTATGCCAGACACTGCTCTTAGTGCTCTCTGTGTCCTCTTATTCCATCCTTATAAAGGTCCTGTAAGATACACAGAGCGTTTACCCTCCTTTTACAGAGGAAAAAAGCGAGAGTTAGCTCACTGCCAGGCCTGAGAAGACCCAGGTGGAATTTCCAGACCCAGGTGGTCTCTGGTTGACTCTTAACCACCAGATTCTCCTTGCATGGAGAAGACAAGAAGTGACCTTGAGTGTGTGGCTGGCTCTGTGCCTGGCAGACCAGTAAATGGCAGCTCTGTCTAGCTGCATCATTGTCACAAGTCATTCTCAAATATTGGCTTAGAAGCCACCTGGCCAAAGGCCACTGAGGTTCTGTGTTGCATCTCCCTTCTTAACCAGCATCCCTCAGTCCCCAGAGTTCCCAGTCCAAACGCTCACGATCCCAGTGGGCACTTCACTCCTCTGCACACCCGAGTCATTTCTGTGGACAGAAGCTTCTTACTCCAGGCGGGGTCTCTGCACCTGCTTTTATGCTTTATCTGCAGGTTATCTGGTGCGCTCTCTTATGCTAAATTTTGACAATGAGCTCTTAGTCATCCTTTCCTCTTTCATTTATTTTAGGAAAAATTGAACGTGGCGGAAGGCTGGGGCAGGGGGAAGGCAGGGAATAAAAACGACTAGAATAGCTTCTAAAATGGATGCGTGTGCAGCTAAATTAGCCTCTGATGGGCCAGAAACCTGAATGACAGGTGCTGGGGCTGCTGGGATGGCTCAGCGGTACCTGGGTTGTGATGTGCCCAGGGACAAGTGTGAAGAGTGTGGGGACACACACAGCAGGCCATTTGTGGGATCACCTGCCGCCAGCCTTGAAGTTCCTTTAGGCAGCAGGTCTTGAGAGTCAGAGCCCCAGCGTGGCCACATCTCCGGTGCTTACAGTCTCATGTGCAATGGAGAGAAGAAGAGCAGACACCCCTGGGGGCTCCACGGGGCTCTGTGCGCTCACCTACCTACGGACTTGGCGTCTCGGCTGCAATGGCTGCAGCTCATTATTGCAGTCTTGTCTCTGCTCCCCTCTGACTCTCTGACTCCCTGTTTCCAAGATTTCTGGGGGGATCAGAGCAGGGGCACAGAGGAGCCGTTAGAGTGAAGTTCTGTCAAGATGACGAGGCTCAAACTAGAGAGCAGGTCCCCGGTTCGTGCCTAAGGTTTTGTGTGCCCTGCAGATGCTTATCGTCCTGGGTGACGGTGTCAAGAAGGAAAGTCTGGCTAACAGTGTGGTCCAGGCATTGGAAACAGATCCCGTCTCTGATGTTGACTCAGATGGATTGAATGTGGCGCATCAAAGGCTGTATTGATGAGTCTGAGGTGTAGGTGGTACCAGAATGAGTGTGGGATTGATTAATGATGTCGGCAAGGGTGAGGAGGTGGGAGCCACAGGCAGTGAGCCAGGGACAGCTTGTTCCTGACAGCACGTCTGGCAACTGATGAGCGACACGGGCCCCACAGGCTCTGCGTTTGTGCCCAGGGATGACGGTGGGCACTCTTGCTTCCTTCTGTGTTTGGTCCTTACATTGGAGCACTATTGCACAGACTTGACATATTTCTCTTCCGATATCTGAGAACTGCTTGTGACAATCACTCATTATTCCGCCAGTATTTCGGTTTTCCACCTACCAAGGTTCTAGCAGTCTTACATAAGTGCTCAACTTTAAAAACAACCGAAGTGCCTTCCATCAGGCAGGCGTCGTCACAGTTTCTCGACCGACTCGACTGATTCCATTAGATTTCATTTTGGTGTTAACGGCCTGGCTTCAGTCTCAGCTAGGTAGGGCTATGCTTCTGATACCTTCATTTTACAAGTGAGGTTGCTTTATAATGATTTTTTCATCTCGATGCAATTATGTATTAATTGGGGCTGAACTGCTTACATGTTCATTCATTCATTATAGCCATTCTTTTCCATTCTCCTTTATTTTACTTGAAAGAACCAGTCTTCTCTTGCGCTTTTTTCCCTAGTGCTTATTGGTTTAAGTTCAGAATTAAGATGCATTTAGAAAACAATTAAGGGCAGAGCTAGTGTTCCAGAATCATTCTGTCATCGCTTTTTGTGAAGGGAAAAAAAAAAAAAGAATAGGCCATCAGTGTTTTCGGTCATGAGTGGCGTGAACATTAATTTTTTCTCTTCAGTTGCTGTATTTTCTCTTCCTACTTCTTGATTTGCAACCAGACAACTGAGGTCTTAGATGGAAAGCCCTGTCCGAGTGTGATTTATGATGCCCAGTACTTTTGCACAGTTCAGCTGAAATTCTCTTCATGTTGATCAAGGTCAGAGAACCTTGGGACTATGCCACACGTTTCAGCTAGAGTGCTGAAATAATTTCTGATGGGAGCCGATGCAACAGCCACCGACTCCCAGGATGAGGGGCTGGGTAAAACCATGTATGCCCAGGTGTGCAAACACGCACATGCACACTTTATACCGAATTGCTGATGATAGGTGAGCATTTGTTTTTGCATGCAGTTATCAAAATGCATTATCAGTGACCATGACCACAGTGTGCTGATAGCCCCTGGAAGCTGCAGGTGGAGCAGAGGATTTTCATCTCTCCTTTTTAACCAAAAGGTTTTCTGAGTGGATTGGAGACAGCTCCTGTGGACGAGGACAGGTCTCCAGTTCCATGCCTTCTGGTTTGGGTCCAGGGAGGAGACTCCCAGTGCAAATCCTAGTCATAGCCAGGTGAGCAGGTGCTGATGGTCTGTCTCGGACGTCTGACCCAGGGAAGCACCGGGGAACCCAGGTTAATAAAAGAATTCAGTCAAAGGTCTAATGACAACTGTACATCCTCTCAAATAGCTGCCTCACTTGCAATAAGGGGAAATGCGTTTTTCCTTTGAGCTGTTGTGAGTTTTTCTGTTGATCCCACTTTTCAACTCAGAGATTGACAAATATTCTTTTTGCCCCTGTGATGGATATGTTTTTCGTGGGGAAATTATACACCCTAAGAGGGATCAAAGAACTAATGTAAAATTCACACAAAGGGTATCCAAAGTAGAATCAGTCGTGTGGTAGATGCCTGTCTGTGTGGCTGTATGGAGGTGTAGCTTAAAGCTGCTGGCAACCACTGATTTCTACTCACTAGTCATGTTAGCCTGAAATTAAAAAAAAAAAAAATATGACCTCTTCTCCTACTAGCTTGCTTGCTTCAAGTTGGCTCCCATAATTTACTGGTGGTGCGGTAATTGGGGGAACTCATTGAAAAACTAGAATATCAAGACCTTTAAACAACTAGGTAGAATATTGTTCCTTTGCCTCATCTGACACCTATGATTGATTTCCATAGTCAACTTTATTGTTTTATTTGCAATGTTAGAAGACTGACAATTATCTAAACACCCAGTCTTCAGGAAATGGCTTCTTGGGTTGAGTACAGAACACAGTGGCGTAGTAGGCCATGGTTAAAATTGAGTAACATGCTGTGTCAGACGACCGTGGAATAATACCTGATAGAACGTTGAACAGAAACCACCTCCCATAAAGCAGCATGTGCTTCTCACTGTGACCTCGTCGGACATTCATGCGGAAGAGCACTATTTAAGTCTTCTCATGTTCAAACATCATTTCATCGACGTATGAGTTGAGAATTAGAAAACGAGTCATTATGAGGGTTAATTTTAGAGGTCAACTGAATTGGCGCCAAGATTAAACTTCATTTTGGGGTGTGTTCACATGAGGTCAGCCTTTGACTCTGTAGAGTAGATGCCCCTCCTCATGGGTGGACACCGTCTAACTGAGGCGGGTCTGAATAGACAAAAAAGGAAAAGGAAGCTGGAATGGTGCTCACTGCTCTTACTGATTGATCTGGGGGCCTCTCTGCTCCCCTCAGGCAGACAGGCAGGTCTCACCAGTTCCGCTTTTCTGGAGAGCCGTCCTGACTGATAGAGTGGGAGCAATGGAGGAAATCCATTGGAATCTATGCAGTACCATGCTGAGGACATGTTACTTAGCCTACATCTCAGATTTACCTTCTGTAGAGAGAGGGTCATGACACCACCTCCCTCTTGAAGTTACTGTGAGCCTTATCCGTAACGCATCTCAGTTACTAACCCAGGTCCTGGCACCTGTACTCACTCAGTACATGCCTGTTAATCATAGTGATGTTAGTGAAAGGTGTATCGACAGAGATCCTGGCTAACTCCTGATGTTCCTGCTGAGAATTAGAATTTCTTATTTTTCAAGGAAAGGTGGAGACAGGAAAAGGGAGAAGGAAGAAACATTTATTTATTTTATTTAGTTGTTCATCTTGGTGGTTCCCTCAGTCCTGGGTCTTGAACCTGGGTCCTTGGGATGTGTGTGCTCTACCAGGGTGAGATAGGAATTAGAGTTTCACAGATGAAAAGAATCACCAGGCAGACACGCTAATCTCTCATAAGTGTTAAGTGATTACAATGCATTACAGTCTATTATATTACCCAGGGAGCCACCGTGTGAAATGGATAACAGCCCCACTGCTGAGAGAACCCCGAAAGAGGGCTGCATTTTTTTGAAAAGTAGGAGCGAAGTTCACGAGATGGCTATCTCAGACCTGACTGCGCCCATTGGGCAGAGATTGATCGGATGTTAACTCAGCAGGGTAAGATTTTCCAGATGAACCTGCTCATGTTTGCTGAAAAGGGACCTTCAGGATTTGTAGCAGCTTGGTCAGCAACTTGAAAGATGATGGATGGGAAGACAGGGAGGGGACCCGTCTGCAGCAGCCTGAGACCCAGAATCCCAGCTGTTGCCTTTCAGTTCGCTGAGCGTAAGTTTATCCTCACAGTGAGGGCCTCTCGCCTCCTGTTTGTCATGGAATGAAAGTCATTGCTGGTATTCTTGAAGCATAGCTCTCTGCTCAGATCAGATCCACTTCGGCCATTCACTCAGGGGCTGATACGTATGCATACTATCAGAAGTCCGTTTTCATAGGCTTACCAAGGAAACGACCTCAGTCCCCTGCTTCTCCTGGGTCCTGGAGAGCACTGAAGGGCTACTGTTCCAAGTAAGTTGGCACCTTTGTTATCAGTTCATCCTGCTCATTTTAAGAATTTATGCAGTTATTGTGTGTTAGTCATCACTCATTCTGTCTTCTCAAGTTCCAGAGTGTCTTTGAAACAGCTGAGATTACTTAAAAAGCTCTGTCAAGTGTCAGCATCAAGCAGGAGGTACTAAATTGCTTTGTCATAGACTTTCTTATTCATTAAAGGCTTTGACATGATTTGTCAACTGGGATGCTAATAGTAACCATATTTGATGTTGCAGACTTAGGTCTGACTCATACTAGGACTGAAGCTTAGGGTAGCATTCACAGAAATAGATATTCATCTTTTATTTAATTCTTACTCAAGAATCACTGGAAGTACTAGAGACAGTTTTTCCTTCACTGCTACCATGAGGCTTAATCTTTTGAATAAAGTGATCAAATAAAAACTAATTATGTTTTCAATTTTTAATGTGTAAGGAAGGAAAATATAGCTATTTTGGGGTTGGGAGGAAAGACGAGGAGGGAAGGGAGGAAGGCATGGGGGAAGGAAAGAAGGAAGAAGGGGGAATGGGGGCACAGGGGGCTCAGTTTCATATGACAGAATCTCAAGTTGGCAAACTGTTATTTTTAGGCTCCATCACCTCTGGATCCAGGTCTTCAGATGACTCTCGAGGAACCGTTCTCCCTCCATGTCTTGCATGCTTCATTGCGTTCCTTGGGTTTGGTGTGCCCTGGGAGGTGGCGGAAGCACTGGCAACCGCGGGATGGCCTCCTTCCAATGCAGTAGCTTCAGCAGAAAGCCCCTAACCAGCCTACTCAACTTCTGGGTGCACCTTCTCCAGGATCATGGCACTTTCCCCAACGCCAGCAGCCCAGTCACAGGGCCCACCAACCCACCCGCCCACACACCAGAGATTGCAGGACGTTGGTCAGCCAGCCCTAGACTGTACCCTCACTTCTGCACACTGAGAGGAAACCCCTTCTACAGTTAGTTTATGAAATCATAGTGGGGAAAGGACTGCTTTCCCTCCAAAGAAAACCTACAGTGCTTACAGAGTGGAGTGGCTGCTGGTTGGGTAAAAGCAACAATGTCTATTCCAAACGGAGGTACGATTTTAGATGATCACCAATCTCTAAAATCTCCTGGCGGACCACCGTCTGGCCTCCACCTTCCAGCCAGATTTCCTTCCCACCTTTGCTCCGTCTCTTTGCCATCCACTCTCTGACCCTAATGTCACCAGTATCTCCACCCATATCCCTGCACAGAACTCCCCTTATGTCAGTCAGAAATAAGTTGACTCCCCAGATGTGGACAATACAGGACAGACTTTTGGGCTCGACTGTGAACTTCAGGGAATAGGGGTCATGTGAAGCCATAAATGGCTGTAAGGACAGATAGATGTGTGTTCATCAGGGAGAGGAGTCATCCAGACACACAAAGGCCAGCGTACAACTCTGGACGGGGCAGGATGAGAGCTGAGTCAGTGATGGAGAGAAATCTTATCCTAGTCATCTGGAGAAGGGACCGCCTATTCAAGGAAGTTCCCTATCACATGGACCCTGAAACCAGCCAAACTGTAAAGTGCCTGCAAATGGAGAATAGCAGGAATATCTGAGAGAGAAAATACCAGCAGAATCCTTCCTTTAGAGACATATTCAGGAGCTGGGATTTGAGGAATGTCCCAGGAAAGAAATGCAAAACTCATCTCTCTCTGTTGTAATGGAATTGTAACTCAAATCGACTTAAGCCAACATTGTAATTGATCAGCTCCCTCTACTGGGGTAGACTAGTGACTTCCAAAGAGATATGTTGGAAAACCCAGCCCCTGATACCTGTGGGTGTGCTCTGATTTGGAAATAGCATCTTTTTTATTTAAAGGAAAGGCGCCGGTAGAAATGTGGGTGAGCAGAGACAGGCAGGCAGGAAGAGAGAGGAGAAGCACTCTGTTTATTTTATTTAGTTATTCATCTTGGTTTTCATCCTGGCCCCTGGTCTTGAACCTGGGTGCCAGGGATATACGGGCTGTGCTTTCAGTGGAAGGCAGCTGGCCTATCCGCGAAGCCACCAGAGCACAGCAGGAAATAGTGTCTCTGTAGGTGCAGTCAGGCTGCAGCCCAGCCATACCAGACCGAGATGCTCATGCAATGACGGGTGACTGTCAGAGAACAGGGAGGAGGATGGATGCAGAGACATAGCTGAGATAGGAGTGGTGAGGCTGTGATTCCAGAAGGCCAGCAGCAGGTAGGAGAGAGACAGGAGCTCTTAGGTGAAGGTCTGCTGCCATCTTGATTTCAGAATTTCAGTCTCCGTAACTGGGCAAGTATATATTTCTGCTCTTTTAAGTCATGCAGGTTGTGAAGATTTCTTATAGCAGCCCTGAGAATCAACACACTCCTGCATCTGACAATCCAGGGGTCTTTCTGGCTTCAGGCATGGCTGGATCCAGGGGCTCACGTCACCAGGAAGACACCTTCTCCATCTCTGGGTCTGTTTATCTTGGAAGGCGCTTACCTTCAGGCTGGCTCTTCCAAGTGGAGCAAACTAGCCCCAGAAGATTAATTCCAGACTTAAACCTTTTATCAATTTAGTGAAAAAGTCCTAGACGTGGTCAGGTCTAGGTGCTGGGTGAGTTGCTGAAACAGTTTCTGGAGCCGCAGGCATGGGGCGCGGTCTCTGGCTGGGTATGCGTCCCTGTGCATCCTGGAACCTGGGAAATGTCAGCTCCACGTGGACTCCAAGGGAAATGGGAGAGGAGAGGTCCCCACAGGACAGAAGAGGGGCCAGAATGGGGGAAATAGATGGAAGGACACTGCTCGGGGGGAAAACTCAGCACACACACTCACACACCGTATCCTCACACACACATGCATTTCAGAATTTCCTAGGCTCACATGTATGTGCACAACTCACACATGCATATAACACAAACAACACACTATACACACCCCACACTTCTCACACACACACCTCACATACACACACACTTGACACACATGCGCATACGGAGAAGACATGCTTCTCACACACACCGCACACACACCTCACACCGTACACACCTGCACAGGCGGCCACTCTCACATGCATCTGACACCTTACACACATCTCACAAACACACACATGTGCACACGAGTCCTCCTTCCCAGGGGCAGCAGGGCGCAGGCGGTGGGGGCGCGAGAGGCCGGCAGGAAGCTTCTGTCGTGTTCGAGGATGCCAGTGGCTTCCCCAAAGCCCACTCGTCTTTCTTCCTGCCATGCAAAGAGGACAACAGGGCATGAAAATACCAGCTTCTTCTCAGCGCTAAACATCGTCCACATCCAAGACCACCAGCTGACCGCTCTGCCAGCCTGATCTATGGGTCCTGCTGCAGAAGCAGATAGATAGGCCCTTCGTTCCGAGGACCGAACAGAACCCCAGGAGTCTGAGCTGAGCGGTCCAGGGTCATACCGTCAACAGTGTCATTCAAACTGGCCAGACCCCGGGACCTTCCAGTGTCCAGAGCCTCCCAGCGGCTGCCGTGCTCAGGGCGGTCAGCACACTGGACGGGACTCAGCCCTCTGGTCACACTTGCCTGGCCACCTCCACACAAACACGTGCAGAGAAAGACGGGCGCGTGTGGCCTGCACCGGTCCAGGCAGCAGAATTTTATGTTCTTGCTCCAAGTTCAAAACTGAAGGTTGCCCCCCAAAGGCTGCCCACATCCAAAGATCTGAAAGAGAAAGTTTTAAATATCCAGCATACATTAAGAACTCCGTATCAAAAACATCAGGGATGAGACTTACATAAAAATGAGACCCAAAAGCAAAGTGATGACCCGGCGGTTCGTTACAGCCTTACATTTTCAAAGATAAAATCTCATTAAAAGTATATCTTTGATGAGGAAGCAAGTGTGGACTGCAGCAGAGTGGGATTGCTTTATCCATGGACATAGGAGCCGTGAAATCTTTCCCCCTTTTCTAACTTTAAAGTCGGTGAGCTATTTATCTTCTGATGTGATTATAAAGATGATTCATAGAGAAGGAGGCCGAATGGAGATGGGAAAGCTATTTAAATAACTATACCAGCGCCTCTGACCTCATAAAACAAAAGGGCTTATTTTTATTGTCTGTTGTGATTTTAGAGAAGAATTTTTGTCTGTTGTATGATTCATGGGTGGAGAACACACCACCTAGCACAGCCTGGGGCACCGGACACGCAAGCCCCACATTCCCTCTTCTAGCCAATAAAGGGTGCGAAGGAACTGATGACATTCATTTTGATGAGCTGGCTTTGCGAACCTGTGTGTCATATTATTTTTCAAGGCGTCGTTCACGTAAAACGATTGACGCGCTGTGCCGTGTGTTTTTGCTGCTGTGTCTTCCGCACCCAGCGGCTCTCGTGTTCGAAGCATGGTGCAGTTGGAACTGGCCCCTTTCAAGAGTCCTGCAGTCACAGGTGCCTCTCTGTTGGATGGGACAGGCAGACCCCAATCTTGTCACTTAAAAGTTAGAGAAACCAAGAAGGTGGGAGAACTCTTCAGAGGTCTTTCAGTGACACCAGCATGTCCATTTAGAATGGGTTCATCTAGATTTTTCTTCAATGATGGGCTTTTGGACAATAATCCTTCTAAGGCACAAGCTCTGCTGAACTGACGCTGGGTTCCCTCTACCCCCGCCCTTTGTATCTGAGTAGAGGCTCTGATCCATCGATTTCAAGGAATGGAAACATCCCTCCCACTTCGAAGCTTACAAAGTTCATCATCAACCATGAAGAGTTGGTAAGGCTTATCATGTCATTTCTCCAGGAGGCTTGATAGAGCAATCTTTCAAATGTCAATGAGAATATCACTGCATGTGGCTATTCTAACTGTAATACCTCTCTCACCCTTGGTAATTTTTTTTTAAATATAAATTGAGAGACTTCCGCAGCGGGGGATAAAAAAAAAAAAACCTACTTGGATTTAACAATTAAGCTGTTGTGTTTTCAACCCACTTTAGTCAGATGCACTTCATCTATTTATGGCAAATTAGCCTGGTTTCAGTTTGGGTAGTCATGTCAAAGTGTTTTAAATTTTATTGAAGCATAGATGAGTCCATTGAAAGAAAAATACTAATTGAATCATTGGAAAGCTGGACCATAGATAACGCCAAAACCCTGGTGTTGATAGGTGAATGGACTGACGTTTAGGAAATACTCGTAAGGTGACTTGACTATCTTGTTCTAGATGTCATTGCAATGCTTCTCTCGATGGTCAAGTTTCCCCTCCTAACCTCAGTCACTTCCCACTAAGGATGCTTCTGGGCCACCGGGATGGGTGCATAGAGCATTTGAAAGGCTTTGTAACCAGTGGGGACAAGGAGATCCTTCTCTTCCCAGACTTGACTATCCAACAGGACCCTGGGTCTGATCTGAGAAAGAAAGGACGCAGCCCTTTCATTTCAATGTCTTCCTTTCTTTCCTGCTATTCAGTTGTTCCCTGTTAACTCATCCAAAAGATGCCGAACAAATTCTAGAACTTTCTTCATAAAACCATAACTCCTAGCTGTTTATTGGCTCTTACATTTTTCCAAGCACTGCTTCATGTTCTCCTAGATTTTCTTACATCGTAATTTTTTTTTTTTTAGTCTGACTGAAAATCAAGAAGAGGTGATTGAAAGTTTAGACCCTGGCCGTAATGGAGTCGAAGCCTCTTTTGCATATCAGTGTGGTTGCCTCAACTTCCTCATCTATAGAATGGAATTGTAAGAGCCCCACCGCAGAGCGGGTTGTGATTGGTGACTCAGAGATCGGACAACCCGTAGCTTGGGGTTGGACACATACGCACAAGCCCTAGACTCACGATGACTGGTGTCCTTCATTTCTTTACTTTATCTCTGACCTCCTACCTCATATCCTCTCTTGAGTTCTATTCTAGAATGAGAACATTTGGACATTACTCTTTTTCCAGTTTTCCAGTGTCGAATTTGACCATTACCAAGTGGTAGAGAGAGGTGTGATGCTTGTGAAGACGGACGTCTGTAGTTATCGCTGAGCTCAGTGGACTCCATCTTAGTAAATCCGAAACAAGGGTAGATGCCCATCTAGTTTTGCAAACTTTTTGTTCCAGAAAGGTGGCAGTTTTATAAGCTTCTTGGCCAAAACACGAATGACATGCCTTCCAGTGTCCCGCTGGCTGCAATGAAAACAATCCGTATACAAAGACCATGATTTAAATGCAGATGAAATTCCATGATTCTATATGACTTTTAACATAGTTTATCGAAAACCTCAGATGTATGTCCTGGTCTCAGAGTATACAGACGTCTATTTGTTTTAAATCCTATCTTGATTTTTTTTTTAAAGAGGTCTTTACTACCTCTCTTTGTAACAGACTTTAAACATGCATCGATTTGGCTTGAAAACTGTTGAGAAAGAGTCAGAGGTCTGAACTGATCAGCAGGTGTGGGTCTGTGATCAGCTGGAGACACTGCCCTTGTCTCCAGAGGAGGGGACATACCCAAGTCTACTCTTTTCCTAAAATGGGGTCAAGTGAGGGAAGACTCAAGATAACAGATTGTTGTTAAATGAGCCCATTAGTTCCAGGCAAAAACCAAGACACAGCCAGCACCCCGCCCTCGGGAAGCAAATCATCTTACCAGCAAAGAAGATCTCGGTCCAGTGGATTAAATATTCAGTTTCCCCCCAAGATTGTTGGCATCAGACACATGACCACCGTCTTTGTAACTCAGTTCTCTCCTCTGTCAGCGGGGTTGTTCTGAAGATATTTAAATCATTCCAGGAAACAGTCACTGAGTCCCTGCTGCAATTTACAAGGGAGATGCTGAGAAAAAATCAAGTTTATGTCTTAAAACAAGTTTCACTCTGAATATGAATATATATTTATATACACATACACATATATATTTTTTCTTCCAAATGGTGAGATTGTCTCCAAAAAGATGGTGCATTCTTCCTAACTCTGAGATCTTTGGCACTGATTATTTTCTAGGTCAGTTTGTTTAACCCCGTGGATGAATGCTGGAACCCCTTTTTTACTTTGCGGGGAAAAGAAAAGCAAGGCAGGCTGGAAGAAAGAGAGGAGGAAGAAGCCTGATTTATTTATTGGCTCATTTTGGTGGATCCCCCCAGCCCTGGGTCTCCATTTCTGGTCCTTGGGTTTTACAGGGTCTCTGTTCCAGCTGCCGACTTAGCCCCTGAGCCAGGAGGACGCACCGTTAGAATCCTTTGAAAGCTCGTCTAGGAACTAGCACCATCCTTGTGCCATGAGTGTGAATTTCCCAGCAGTGGAAACACCCCACCACAGCCGCCCTGTCTCCACCCACGGACGTGGCTCTTGGGTGCGGCGTCCACGCCGGCTTTAGAGGCTCCCTTCTGGCTGGGTCAACACTGCTCTGTTACTCGGATTTGGGGAGCTGGCCCCTTTCCGTGGAATGATGAAGACTGGGAAAACCTGTTTCATTTTGTGCAGGAGGGACATTAGAAATTATTGAAAGTCCTTGCCTGCCATGGTCTGATTCATGTAGTGAGTTATGGTTCTGGGGCCGCTGGAGCAGGGTGTCTCGGTCTTGCTTTATTTCACGTGGACCAGCAAGGCTGTGCCTGGGCTGTCCTGCACGTATGTTCTGGGATGTTTTGCAGCGTCCACCCTGGGCCTGTACCCACTAACTGTGGAGCATTCCTTTCTCCTGTAATTGTGACAATAAGAGATGTCACCAGGAACTTCAGTGCCCCTGGGGGACTAGGCCCGTCCGGCTGAGGCCTGACAAGCGAGCCTGTGCTGGGCTCCAGACCACAGGGCATGGGGACCATCTCCCTCCAAGGGCGCGCTGTCTCTAGAAAGAGCTGGGCCAAGAGGCGATGGGGGCCCGGTGTCCCCTTCACATGCACCTAGTTAGCGACGGACAGTAGCTAGAAGTACGCTTTTTATTGGACACGCCCTGGAGGACTCAAGTTCATAAGCTGTGAAAACAATCAAACAGCAGAACGAATGGGTCTGTCCTCAATGAGAAGACACAGAAGGGCTGTGACAATCCAGCGCAAGGCCGAGGTTATTTGGGGGCAAGGCTTTAAGTGACCATCGAGGCATTTCAATATGATACAGAGATTCAAAGATCATTTTGAATTGAGCTTAATTTTTGCAGGTGTGCTGGCAGGCTCGGCGCTCTCTGAGAGCCTGCCCTTAGCGGACGTGTATGCTGAGGCGTCGGGGGTGAAGCAGCTACATCACGTTCGAATCGTTGGCCAGAAATCAAAGCAAAACAAAAGACAGATCTGTGTGTGCTTAACCACATGGGCACACAGGGTATGATGTATGTGGACATAGACAGAGATCTGTGGACAGATAGGGCATAAATAGGTGTGAGAGAGTTTCAGGGAATAGATAAAGCTGTAGACAGAAATATAGAGAACTCTGTAGACCTATAGAGATAAAGCTTTAAAGAGATAGGGATACCGATACCTGTCTCTCTGTATAGAGATATGTAGAGATAACTAAAGAAAGATCTGGAGAAATCCAGCTTTATGGAGATCTGTGCATATATAGGGAGAAATGCAGAAATATATAGAGATGTGTAGAGGGATATAGGTGTATATATATATATATATATATATATATGGGGGGGAGAGAGAGAGAGAGAGAGAGAGAGAAAGAGAGAGAGAGAGAGAGAGAGAGAGAGAGGTATAGACACAGAGATAGAATACACACAAACACACCCACACACACAGATGCAGAGATGATAACTGCCGAGGTCAGTAGGGAGATCCTCCAGCGGGATGAGAGAATGGTTTGGAAACACAGATTCCCAGACCAGCGGGCTCGCGCAGGACTGCGGTCACTGCCCTCGGGCTGCACGCCCGGTCTGGAGACGGCCGCTGCGAGGTGGCATCTCCGCTGGGCAGGCCTGGCAGGGTGGACACCGGATTCAAACTTGCCATGGGTTTCGTGACTGTGTCACTCAATCAAATGGAACCACACCTTCCCTCGCAGGAAGTGAGGGTCAGAATGAAAGGAGGCCCCTGCCACGTGGGTGCCCGACCAGACCTGTGTCTGTCCTTCCCTGTCAGTGGCCAGGTTCCCAGGTGGGGGCCAGGTGTCACCCGCTTAACGTGCGGGTGGTCACGCTGCATGCCCGCTTGGACCTCGCCGGTATGTGCACGTGTGTTTAAGCACAGAGAAAGTCAATTCCTGTCTGGTGCGGGGCCCTTTAGCCTGGTTTCAGGCGTCCCACTGCCAGCTCTGCTTTTGAACACACCTGCCTGAGCGGATGTCCGGCCCCTGCGCCTGGCTTGGAAGGGCTGGTGCAGGGCCCAGCGTGGCCAGAAGAGGGCAGCACAGGATCAAGGACCACTGCCGCCTGGGTCTTTGCTTTAATTAGCTAAAAGGAGGCCAGGCAGGCTTGCATACAGCTTTTGAGTTTGTAATTTTCCTGAGCAGCCATTGAGGGCAGATGTTTCAGCCTTTCCCTCCCTTTAAGTATCAGAGGAGAGGGAATATCAAGATGCAATCAGTTGCGGGCCGCGGCAGGCCCAGAACTGAAGTCGTGCAGACATTATCCGTCTTAGAGCTTGTGCTGGGGAAGGAGGAGGGGACGCTCTCAGTTACTTCTTGGCCGCATCCCCATCGTCTGTCCTTGACAAGCAAGCAAGCAGGCGGACTTGGGGTGAGGCGAGGGGACGGCCTCGATGGGAGGTGGGCCTTTCTAGCAAGGCCTTGGAAGCTGAGGTGAAGGCCTCCAGGACGAAGGGAAAGATCAGCTCACTTGTGTGCTTGGTGGTTAAGGCCCCGGTGACGAATTACAACCCTTCACTGCTTGGCAACTAATTGAAACATGGAAGCTGGAGGGAAAGGCACATCCTTACAGCAGGACTTCACCTCAGTCCTTTCGTGGGGAAAGAGCACGTGTGTTCTCGGAGGTGCCTGTCCGTTTCCCTTTGGACGTAGAGTCAGCTGGGGTTTCTCCAGGGGCGGGCGGTGTGGGAGCCTGACCAATGGGGAAAACAAAGTCTCCGACTCACTGGGTACCTGGCTGCAGGATGATTTTGAAAAGGTACAAGTCAGCTTTCCTGGCCTTTTCTTCTCTTTTGTAATCATTGTATGAGTTCTTTTGTTTACCTGATGATCCGCATTTTCTCTTGTCATTTTCTTTCTCACTCGGCCTCCTCCACGTACCGGAAAGAATCCTAAACAAACATGAGCTGTCTGCTGTGGTGTTTGCGTGCATTTCTTCACACCTCCTCTCCTTATTCACTAATAGCAAATAAAGATGAGGGTGCTGTTCAGCCCCAGCTGCAGCCACCCAGGAGCTTCCCAGGAGAGAGGGAGCTCCGGGCACTTTAGTGTCACTGGGCCAGAAGCCAGGCCCGAGCATCCTTTGGGACTGACACAAAACCCACAGGCAGACATAGGACGTTTGAAAACTCGGGAAGTAGGAGAAAGGAAGTTGATCTCAAGAAGAGCCGCTTTGGCTGTTTGGGGGTACCCCCCTCTCGCCCCCAACACCTGTTGTTGGAATGGTCAGCCTTCCTGCGTGGCTCGTATTCCCCCAGAAAAGCATTTCCTGTCTCAAAAACACTTTTTTTTTTTCCTGAAAAACGCCACTTCTCATGGATTCCTGGTCTATTCCATGATTTAACTATTTCCTAGTTTGTCGCCCAAACTCTTCCTATGGTTTTGCACACCCGGGAGAGAGGGGTTCTCTCTTGGCTTTGACAAGGAGATGCTGTCACATCTTAACATCTGCATGGAGCGTGCTTGGAGACGTGTCGGATGCCTGGCGAGGCGGGGCCTGGGTGACCTGTGCGGTTCCTGATTCCCACAGCACCACCCCACGCCTGCCTGTCCCTCAGCCTGCTCTCCCAGGTGGGTCTGGGCCCGGCCTCCCGGCCACCCAACGGCTTCTTTCCACGTGGGCCCTTTGCAGAGCCGGACACGCGTCACCTGCGCCGTGGCCCCTCTGCACGAGCGCGGGGACGCTGCGCCCCAGCCTCCCTCCTACCCCAACATACCTTGTGTTTGGCATCATTGAAGCTCTCCCGGGATTGCCATTTACTTTCTGTGAAAGTGGTGTTCTCCCATCCATGAAATGATACACAGGCGGAGCCTGTCCAGTCAGGACAGGGGCGAAGTCACCTGCATGTCGTTGGTCATGAAATGGCGGGTTCTTTCTAAATGCTCCTGGCCGGCTCCTGCTGTCTTCTCTGAGGGGTGCTGAGGACGAGGAGACCTGATCTTCCAGGACACGCTCTTGATGGATTAATTTCACGTGCCTGATGTATATTGTACTCATCATCCGATTGGAAAATATTCACGCTGGAAGCACAGGAAGATGGTTCCTAAAGGAACCAGACTTGCAGGAGAAAGACATTTCTGGGACCTGCCTGGAACCTTCAGTTAGAATGAACAGCCTCTGAATTCCTGCCTTGAAAGTCAGGCGATCGTCTGTGAGTCAGGACACGCTTCTTTCTGCTACAGTAACAATCAGAACTGGATCTCAGTGGTTTATCATTTGCCATCTCCTGCTTCCCCACAAAGTCCACTGCAAATAACCAGTTATCCAGAGAGTTCTTTTCCAAGGAAAATGCCAAGATTCAGGGTGCACCCATCTTACAGTGAATCTCATGTCTCATCGGGCTTTGAAAGGTTGTAACGGGAGAATAGGGCTTGGGGAGCACCAAGGTCCCCTCTCTCCCTCCCCTCATGTGAGCTATTGTCAGAGCAACTCGCTGAGATCAGCCCAACTGCACGGGAGTCTGGGAACCGTGGGCTCAGGACGTGGGGCGCGAACGGTGACTCGGGAAACATGACATTTATCTCCACCATATTGTGAAACAGTGCTCCCGAGCCTAAGTCTCAAAACACAGGAAGATTCTTTGCGGCCATACTGCACCCCACACGCTGTCCTACAAATGCTCCATCATTCCTCTGGCACCCCCGGCAGTCTCGTTGGGGTTGATCGTCTTGCCCAGGAGGGTTGGGATACTGGGTTTCCAGCCAGGTCCACTGGAAGCCAAGCCTGTGTCATGTTCCCTTGGCCAGCTCCTCTCCAGATTCTTGTCCGAGAGCTGACCAACGCTTCATGCTTCAAAGCCAAGTGCGTCTGGAGTTTTTATGCCAGCTGATGGTAAGATCTTGGGCTTGAATTCTTTCCCTACTTTTTACGTGTTTATGACTTACACAAAGGAAGACACCAGACCTTGGAAGATAAAAGATGTCTCTCTTCCGTTTCCTCCTCCACCTTTCTAGTACACAAACCCTCATGTATGCGGTGTGGCTCAGGGCTCATTCTTTGTTTGACAAAGGGAAAGGACAGTCATGTTTTCAGTGCTCACTGTCTCTCCTGCATGTTCATAAATAAGCAGCGTTTTTGTTCAGTGTTCTGCAAGAGAGTGTCTCCGCAAAGAGCGTTCGCGATGCCGGGGAAGGATTTCTGGGGCTGGCTGCATCCTGCACGCCGGCCTGTCTGCTGGGGACAGTTAGTTGTCCTGAAAATGCCCTGAAAGGACTTGAGTGACCTGTCCATCATGTTTGTTCTGTTTGATTCCTGCTGCAGCTCCCAACACTTGGAAATCCACAAAGAGCCCAGATGTGTTTATGTCTCACTCCTCCTCCCGGGAGAGCCCCTTACACGGAGTCCTGGGCGAGGGCAGCTTCATCTGGTGCCAGGAAACGTGCCTCTGGGTGCGGTTCCCTCTGGCACCTCCCCGAGTGTGCGCCTGCCTCTGTGTGTGTGTGTGTGTGTGTGTGTGTGTCTGTGTGTGCGTGCGCAGCGACTGTGAAGCCATGACTCTAAGGCTGTCGGAGTTCACGGATGGTCAGAGCACATGGGTAACCCCATGGAAAATCCTTTTGGGGTACTGATGACAAATAAGTTCATCTTTGGGTAACCTTTGGAAAACAAAGTTTGCTTTATTTGTTTATTAACATTTTTTGTGTCCCCCCCCACCCCGTAGGGAATTAATTGTGACTGAGATACAAATGCTTTGGAGGTGTTTTTAGATTTGAATCTCTCACAGAGAAGGATTTCAGTACATGGTATATTACCCATGGCTTAACATGCTGGCTACTTCATCATCAGTTTACTTTAAATAGCATTCCTTTCTATGCAGATACTTCATTTTGTTTTATTGGAGCACCGTGATGTGGAAAAAGCCTGACAATAAGCGTGCTTTTAAGTGTACACAGAGAGAGCACACTGTCCGTTCAATGTTCCTTTCTATCGGAGATAGTTCACGACCCTGTTCATTGACATACCTTGATAGGAAAGTCATCATACTTAAGAAATACTGGAGAGATTATTTAAAAAAAAATCTTTTTTTTAAATACAGAATATTGTTGCCTAAGAGAATTTAACATTCAAGAAAGAAAAGCAAAGTGATCCACTTGTTTTCAAATGGTATATAAAGGAAAGAGAGGCTCAAAAATCACCATTTCAGGACTAATATTTAGATACTAAGATGCTATTACATATCATTGTTAATCGAGACCAGGCAGCGAGATTCATTGATTGATTGGGTGGTTAGGAATCGTAAGCTTCTGTCAATTACAGGCCAGTGAGACATGAGTTGAACCAAAAAAGATATTTCCAACCCCAAGATATTGCAAGCTTGTTTTTCTCGACCCTAGAAGTACCATGAGCTAAGAAAGAAATGTTCTGTCTTGAGGCCATGCTTTCCCTTCCTATAAATTCACATGCTGAATTTCTTCCCCTTTGGACTTGGAAACATAATCAGTGGAATTGGCAGGGTTGAGTTTTCATTTTCACCTCCAGCTAGATCTGTCAACCTGTGATGAGGCAGGTTTGGGAGCATCATGAAATGGAATGTTTTCATGTTTGTAGGGTAGGGACAAGTTGCCACTCAGGCAGCATCCATCCAGTTTGCTATTCATGTTCCATCATGTTTGTTCGGGTTGTTAACATGAAGATGTCGCTTTGCCTTGAGAGGTGGTGGGAATTGTAAAGGAGAGTTATAGAGTTCTGGAAAGAAATCTCCCAACCATGTCTTTTATATCAAAAAAAATGTCTGCTGTGAGTTGTGTTAGGAGCTAGGTGTCACTTCTATCAGAAGATGATTTCTTGTCCCTCTAAAAGGAATCCTGTGGTTCCCAGAAGAGCTGCATGTGTGTGATGGGGGCTGAGCTAGGGGAGTGGAGACCAGGGTCTTTAAACCCATAATGCATATGGCTGATTTGTTCATGTGGATTTGACTGTCCCTCTGCCTTCCTCTCACTCCCTTTCCATCTTTCATTGTGTCAAGTCCAAACTTGTCCCTTTCAAGACCTTTTAGTTCTACTTCCTTGGTACACCTGACATCCATAATCTATGGTGTGTGTGTGTGTATGTGTGTGTGTGTGTGTGTGTGCGCACGCGCGTCACTCAAGTTTGGGAAAATACTTTGCTGCTGCTTAGAGGTATCATGTTACGTACACTCTCCTTATCAATTCATGTCATCTTTGTGTTAATTCTAGAAAGTCCATTCAGGTGCCTTGGTCAAGATGGTTTCAGTACACAAATCTGAAATGACTGCAGAATGATGCCCCACAGCGATGCCCACATTCTCATCTTGGGAACCTATGACTATTATACTTTGTATGTCAAAGGGAACGCTTCAGAAGTAGTGACATTGAAGTCCTGAGATGGAGAGAGCTTCCTTGATTTTCCAGGTGAACTCAGTGTCATCACAGAGAACCTTACCCATCTGTGGTCAGAGGAGCTGTGAAACTAGAAACATTGTCAGATGCCATTTGTCTGACTTTAAAGATGAAGGAAGGGACTATGAGCCAAGGTTTGCTGGCAGCCTCTAGAACTGGGAAAGGCAAGGGTATAATTCTCCCCTAAAGTCTCCAGAAAAGAGCGTAACCCTGCTGTGAACATCTTGATTTAGTCCTACGCTTAGATTAGAATTCAAGCCTTTCCAACATTATAGAGCTTATGTAATTTTCGGTGATGTTTAGCCCTCCTGTCTTTGTACCTACATCCCTGAAGTCATTTGCTAACTGATCTATCTCCCTTTGATCCACCCTACATCACCAATGGATTCTTCTTCCTAAAACATTGAAAACTCTGTTGTGAATGACCCTGGAGTCTAATAAAGGAAACAAATAGCACTGGTTGGGTCTTTTTGAAATTACCTCCTACTTAAGTCTTTCATTCATCTTTCTCAAAATTGGAAAACCATGTCTTTCCCCACCATGCGTTTTCACACCTGAATGCCTTTTCTCCGTCTTCTAGTTGGAATGTGCTTCCCCTCTAACTGACATCTGCTTAAAATGCCACTTGCCCTAAAAGTCAGAGAAATTTCTCTTCTGATCCATTCAGAATCAACTTTGACACCAACATTGATGGTCATCTGATAAGGATCAGTATCAAGCTTATTTTCATCATCTTTGTAAACATTATCTCCATCATCACCACCACCATCATCATCCAACAAGTATTGAGTGTTACTATGCTAAGCCCTCAGTGTGGGTTGTCTTGATTACTGTTGACTCATAGGAAGACGGTACAATTTTTTCTCCCCTTTTACGGAGGAGAAAACGGAGGCAACTCTTAAGATGACTTTATGACAGGCTTGACTTTCTGTTGTAATGTCAGCACATATACGTCCCTCCTGAAACACATTTCCAAACTCAGAGAGGAATTTCATCTTCTATATCTGACCACAATGCATATCTATTGCCCCTATTAAATAATCCCATTTTGACTACTGTTATATCATATTGTCAATATTATATCCATTACACCATTCTCCAATATCTGTTATTAGAGAAGAGGCTGAGGCATGAATCAATTTTCTATTTTATTTATCTTGACAAAAACTTTAAGAGATTATTTACCATTTGGAGTTAGCACAGATTAATTATATAGATTATACCCGTGGTTCTCATCCAAATTCTATTAGAGAGAAGAAGGAGGACCTAGTCTCTCTTATCACAGGAAATTTGTATTTGGGATCTTAATGGGAAGTGTTATCAAAGAATACCCAGCCCCAGGAAGTTTAGTTATACCCCCCAAAAGTTGTTCCCTTATAGATATTTTGCTCACCCAAAGTTCAAAAGAGACCACAAGTCTTTTCTCACTGAGAAGCAGTGACTTGCAAATATCTCACCTCTGCTTTTCTCTATGTTGGTTTTGGAAATGCTGCTCTTTGCCCATATTTTAGCAAGATGGCCAGGCAGCGTTGCAGCCTCCCTCATCTCCTCCCACGGTGACATGGGTGAGAGTTACAAATAGGAACTTTCAGGGTTGCCTGTTTTGATCAATTCAGGGCATGAACATTCTCTGGTGTCAGTCACTGCAATTGCACATGCTGATTGGACAGACTGAGCTCTGTGGGCCCTGGAAAGAAGGCGGGACTCTAGGGCAAGACTGATGAGTGGGGACCAGAGGTTTGGAGGGATGGGTGCCATGACCAGGTCACGTGTCCCCCCCATAGGTAGAGTGTTATGTGGAGGGTCAGGAGGGGATGTCATCTAGGCATTCCAAAAGCTTCATGAAAAGCCTTGGTATTAATCAGGCAGATTCTTGATGAGTGTATAACTATAACTTTCAGAAAACTGAGGTTTCAAACACCACTCTCTCTGTGGATATTGGTGAATATTATTCAAAAGAAAAAATAAAGTGGCATAATTAAGTGTATTTGGAAACTGGGATTATAAGTTTTTTGGGTTTTTTTAACAGCAAGATTTCTCTGAGTCGTTAAGAGATCATGCACCTATTACACCAGGAGTGAGAGGTAAAATGATATTTACGCTAAAATATTTTTGGTATCTTCTTTTTGTCCCATTCTTCAAGGCAAATAGTTTGGTAAAAGACTGTCATGGAATCCAGCCTATAGTTGAGGCACAGTGAATATGTGTTGAGTAAAAAATGAAATATGTGTTAAATAAAAGAATGACCATTGCTTACTTTGGAAAATGTGGTTCAGTAATCATTAATCTTTTTTCAACTTCTTGTAGCAAAGATAAATAAGGGGCTTTGATATGCTTTGTTGTAGGGTCTTATTTTGTTGGTTTCTTGGGTTTTGTTTGTTTTCCTGGCCTGAAATCTGAGGGAGCTACAGGGCAGACACCCCAGAAAGCCCAAGAGGCCATGGGAAGAGACTGCATCTGGAGAAGATGGTGACAGGCTGGCTTCTTCTGATGACCACATTGCATATAGGTTTCTAGAGATGTCCACCTTCACACACTGGTCTGATTTTCAGTGTAGTTTGCCTTGCTTGATGCTTGAGCCAGTTGCATCTAGAAAACTGTGAATGTTGAATTAAATTACAGGTAGAATACACTGGGGAACTCATTATTAAACAGAACCTTTTTCTGAGTAGTTTTGTAGAATGGGGACCCATTTTGTAAAGTGAAGACTATCTTCCACTGCATTTACAAGGCCCGCTGAAGGTGGAGTGTGTGATATCTGTGCACATGGTGATAAGAAAAACAATGATCATTTAATGAAACATCTATTTTAACATTATTAATGTGTACACTTGATCTCAGTGAGATACTCAAGGCTTTTTCTCAGAGATCTTCTTTTGGGCAAAAGTTTTAGAGAACATTTTCATGAAAAGAAGCAGCAAATAGTCTTTTTATACTGACTTCAATCCTTTTTTCTCCTAATGAAAAATGCTTCCTCATCCTTTTGAAATAAATATAATCTTTGAAATTAGAATCAGTGTAAATCCGGAGGTAATGAGATTCAACTTTTCACTGTAGCTGAATGACATGGAGAACTTCAAATATTTATTTGAGGTTTAATTTGAGTAATTTAGGAAAACATTGAGCTTCCTCATTCATAAATGATAATTACTTTTCTTCATCAAATATTGTACTACATTCCTTCTGTTATCAGTTCAGTCTTGTTCAGATACTAACACTGTATCTCTAAGGGGAATTTTTTTTTTCATGTAACTTCCATGAATTGCTTAACTTACAAAACCTTTAGACATGGAGTTTGCTGTGCTGTGTGTCAGTGTGTTTGATTTTATGGGGAAAAGAGGTGAGAAGTAGAATAACATTTATATTGATTTTCTTTAAGGGTGTGCTCTTCAGAGAAATAGTATTTTGTCTTACTAAAGCACATGTTTAAGAATGGAGATTGCTCTCACAAAACTCCCAAAATAAACTCCAGCAGTTTCAAATGCCTGTAGCCTCCAGTTGATAATTCTTCACTAAATCAAAAGTGACCACATTTAAAAACTTCCGTAAAGAAAAATGTAGACATTTCAAACTCTTGTTTGACCAATGCAAGATTTTTCATTCTTTTCCCTTCAGAGTCTACTCCAGGTAATGGGGAAGAGAGAGTGTGTGTGTGTGTGTGTGTGTGTGTGTGTGTATGAACTCCTGGGTGGCACCAGAATCTGTTGTCTCTTCTTATACCTCTTGTTTTCTAAATATCGGGGTTCTCCATTTCCCATCACTGAATTCTAACTCTGCTACTTTCTGACTCGTTTGCATTGGACCGGCTTGGGTGCAGTGCTTAGCCTGGAACTGTCTTCTAGAATGGGGGAATAGACTGAGGCAACAAGCCAAGTGAAGTTTGAATAGGGCGGTCCCATCAAATGCAAATGAAGTTTGGGTTGATCTTTCCCCACACAAAATACATCCACAGCAAGAAGGTGCGTGGATTCTGGACACACCAAAACAAGAAAAATCTTACAGAAGGCCCAGCCTTGGATGAGAGACGTGAGCGTAGTGCACCTTCAGCCGTTTCTGGCAGGGCCCGCCCTCCCCACAGATACCAGAAAAGCAATTCTAATCAAGTGTGGAATCTGGTCCAAAGACCAAAACCATCTGATATTTGCATCCGCCTCCTTCTATTACGAAACCACTCAGAGAGCCAGTTGGCCCACAGTAGGTACTCAATAACTATGCCTTCATGAATCATCGTGCTAAGTGATCCAACTAACTAGAATGGTGTCTTGTCCCCTAGCACGTTGTCTGGGTCTGTGTGGTTATTTCATCTCTTTGTTGATTATAAAATATGCATTTTGTTGCCAGGAGTTAGGAGCCTAAAGCCAGAAATCCACTCATATTTCTTCCAGTTCCTTTAACTTTTATTTTCACTCTTGCCCCAACTCTCGCACTCGGCTGATGCCCACATCGTTAGACCCACGATCACAAACAACATCAGGACATCAGCAAGGGGCTGGGGTCATCGATTTCTGCATCTAAGCCACTTCATTGTTTCTGAGATTTACAAGAATAGGGAAACCTGCATTCGTCCTGAAGTATGCTTTTTCCCTTCGAGAAGAGAAGGGATGCCTTCACTACAGAAACCTGAGCTGCTCCAGCCAGTTTCTCTGAAGTCCTTTTGTTGCTTCCATAACCCAAATCAGTTCCGTCAGCACTTCTCCCCTGGCTGGTCCCTGTTTTTTCCCATGAGCCCTTAACTCTTTCTTTTGTCTCTTCAAATGTTTGTTTGCTCTTCTGAAGTCATCATCATCAATTAGTATCTTCCAGGGGACCCATCGGGTCTAACGTGTCACTGCTCCACCTGCTCCTCAACCGTGCAGATGTACTGGTCCCTCCTCTTCTGGGCTTGACTCACATCATGATGTGCATCCCCCACCTGCCATCCTCCGAGGTGCTCTGAATCCTCACATCTCTGTGGCGGCCTGCCATCCCCCCGCTTCCATCACCAAATCGCACTTTCCCAGCATTAAGCAATGTCAACATTTCAGACCCTTGGTGCTAATACCTATTCCGAACTTTCTAGCCTGTAGGGCCTGAGATGAATCTTTCTGATGTTTGTTCCTTTGACCTATAAAAGAGTCACAAGACATATTCACAGTATAGATTCTGGAGTATAGATTCGTGATGACAGCTGGGAATGTGAAAGAGATGGCAGAAGAGTGTGTGGCATAGTTCTTGGTTCCTACTGAGCCCTCAGAAGTGGACTCAGGTTTTGTCTAGGGGTCGGGGAGGCAGGCGAGTGACAGCTGCCACTGCCATTACCATGACTGGCACCATCTTCAACTCAGCTCCAAAGCACGCTCAGGCACCCTGTCAGGTGAATCCTGAGGACATGTGTATCAGGATTGGTGATAGATTACCCACTGGCATCCTGGTGGACCGTGACCTGCTTTTCAAGGCCATTATATCCAGTCTCCGCCAACCCCACCGCCTCATGGTTGCCTTCCCTCGAGTCCCGTTAAAAATCACTGTAGGCATTGGCGCTGAAACCAGACTCTCAGAAATGATTGTGAGGGGGAAGTATTTTGTTTTTAGGCGAAATCCAAAACTTTGCAGCTTCCAGACTGTACTGCTGTCTTTGCAGAGAGGACTGGAGGTCAGAGGCAAGCCATTTGGCCACATTCACTGGGTTGATTTCAGCACGTTAAATAATGTGTCGATGGCCGGGACTCGCTGACCAGTCAGGCACTCAGGTAACCTGCAGTGAGCGACGTGTCATGGCAGACAAACGGGCTCTTCAGACAATGGGTGGGATGTTTTATCAACATGCCTCCTGACCTGTCCACTAGCCCCTACCCCGCTCTAAGTGGGCGGCGCTCTGGGTGCCCCACTGGACACGCCCCCGCCCTGGAGCAATGGTCGTCGTGTTGGGTGCATGAGGCATGCAGATGTGAGAACCCCCAGGCACGGGGTCGGAGGACCCTGGGTAGTTAGCTGGAGAGGTGCCGACTGAGCAGCCCAGGACTAAGCATAGCTATTCTGCAGCGAGTCCTTAGCGTGAGCTCAAAGGCAATGTTCAGTTGGCAGGCAGGTACAAATTGTTCTGAGTTATTGAGTCAAAACATCACTTGCCCTGGTATGTGGCGTGAACAGCTGTCACGAATGTTTTCAGGCTGCCCTTTCCTTCTCTGATGATTGGCAAGAAAAGCTAAACACCTCTCCCTCATCCAGCAGCTCCCCTTCCCGCTCCTTGGAGTCCACACAAGCTGGGCAGGCACCTGGGCAAGCTAGGGGGTCCCCCGAGGAGATGTATTTGGTCATCAGAACCAGGATGGGGGGCGTGCTCGGTTCTTCAGTGTGGCCGGGAATGTTGGAAGAGACCCCTGCCCACATCTCATCAGCTCCCCTCCAGGTCTTTGTCTAATAGAGGAATTCAAGACTCACTGAAATGAGAAGTGAACTCAGCCTTCGTGTTCTTATAAAAATAAATGACCTTAGATTCCTGCAGCTCATCAGACAAGACCTGGAAACTCAAGCTTTCACTGGGACCATGCTCACCATGTCTCCTGTAAAAGATCTGAATTAGCAGTTAAAAGTCATAGTTAACAGTGTGGAATTTACGATGTCCCTGCGTGGGGGACTTTGCCCGGGTGTGTTTTCCAGTGCTCCAAATATCCCCTTTCCCTTTGCTAGTCACGTGCTTGAACGGCAGGCTGACTTCTTGAAAGCAGGGCACAGGAGGTGCCTTGTAGGTTTGCGCACCTGGAAAGAAAAGCGTCGAGACAGAAGTCGCTGTGGTGTGAACCCGTGGACGGCTATCCCAGCTCAACTGAGACACCAGTGGGATATGACCTTGTGCAAACTGAAGGCGTATAGTGCACTGACTTTTTATGCTTCCATTTTGCAAAATTATGACGTCCCCCACCCAACCCCGCCATCGCAGAGGACCATTCCTCACGTGTGGCGCCTCCCTGCACACGGCCTCTCGGGAATTGTCGCGTCTGTGCTGTACTTGTGTGAGCCATCACCGCCGTGCTGTGTCGGACCCTCACACTGCTCATTTACACCAGGAGATGTGGCCCCTGACCACCCTCCCCACCCCTCCCCCAGTGTCCAGTCACCGCACTCAACTCTGTGCCTGTAGTTCAGCTTCCATAGATCCCACATGCAAGTGATGTCACAGATTACTTGTCCTTCTCTGTCTGGGGTCTTTCGTTTAAGGTTCAGTCACGTGGTCCCAAACATCGAGATTTTCTTTTTTCTCATCATTGAATTCTATATATCTGTTTACCTATGTATGTATGAATCTATGCATCTGTCTATCTGTGCATAAATGCATGTGTGTATTTGTGATACATCTGTCTATCATCCATCTATGCTCTCTCTCCCCACCCATCCACCCACCCATCCATCCACCACCCACCCATCCATCACATATACATCCACACATCTGTCTACGTTCATCTGTCTATGCATCTATGTATGTATCTATCTGTGCTCTCTCCATCTATCCATGTATCTACATATATATGCATGCATATATCTATTTATGTATCTATCATGTCTCCATCCATCTGTCCCTCCAGATGATGAAGACATCTTTATCCACTCATCTCTTGAGGGACACTTAGTTGCTTCCATATCTTGGCCATTGTGAATAGTGCTGCAGTGCTTGGAGGGACACACATCTCCTTTTGAGATCCAGGCAGATACAATTCTTAATCCTGTTTTCTAGATAAGAAAATGCAGTTGGAATAATCATCAGATCTAAAGTTGCTGATTTCATCCATGTCTCTTCAGCTCCAAGTCCAAGCTCTTGTCTACTAAGTTTGTCTCCCTTCTCCTTGACACCTGACTGTCCTGAATAGCATCTCCCCTGTCATGCCTGAGGCCACAGCAGGGCTGTCTCACATGCCTACGTGCTGACTCCTACCTGCAGCAAAGGGGGCTTTTCAGGGCTGTTTCTCATGTTAGAGTTGACTTCTCCACGAGTCCTCTTTCTCTTCTAGCTTCCTTCTGTTGCCCTGCATTCCTCCTTCCTCCTTGTCCAACTCCTTCAAAGTGAGCAATGCCAGGCCCTACCCTCCCTCTCCTAGATCCTTACTCCATCAGACTCCCTCCTGACACACTGGAGCAGGTCCTTTGCTAGTGTCCCATCAGTAGGGCCCAGGAGATGCTGCCAGCCAGCCTGGGCTCCCAATACCAGTGCTGGCAGCGTTGTCCAAGGCAGCCCCGTGGGTCCACACCACTGGACAGC
>RJWH01008254.1:0-32167 GCA_004363575.1 Solenodon paradoxus
TTGCCTATGATCAAAGGCCTGCCATACATGAGTTTGAATGGGCTGAGCAGGTGTGCTTTTCTCGGGGTTGACCTAATTTTTAGGAGCCTGGGGAAGAAGTTCCAACCAAGGTAGTTGGGTCTGGGTTGTGAGTTGGGTGAAGTGTAATTTCAGAATCCTGTTTATTCTATTTCCCTGACAACTGTGGTCTGTATGGTGTGTGTATCACCGTCTGACTCCAAGTGCGTGAGAGACTTGTTGAGTTATTTGTGAAAGGAAGGTGGGAATGTTGTCTGACCATGTGGTAGAAGGGAGGCCAAATCGAGGAATGATTTCATGTAATAGTGCCTTTACTACCTGGGAGGACTTTTCTGAGGTTGCTGGAAAGGCTTCAACCCATCCTGTGAAGGTGTCTATGAATACGAGTAAATATTTAAATTTCTTAATGGGTGGTTAAGTGTGTGAAGTCTTTTGCCAGTCCTGTCCTGGGGCCTGTCCTCTGGCCTGATGGAAGGGATGTGGGGGAGGATCTGAGGTTGCCCTGTGGGGTTGTTTGCTGGCAAGTGGCACAAGATTTGGTGATTTCAGACAGTTGAGTATAGTGATGGGTGTGACAGGGACTGAGAGAGGACAGCAGTGAGAGGCTTAGCACCGATGTGAAATTGATTATGTAAGTCTGTGAGGATCTCCTGGGTGTGTTCGGTCAAAAGGACCAGCTTATTGTCCAAATAAAACCATCCCTCATTGAGAGATGCCCCGAGTTGTGTAAGTTCTGTCTGATCTTGATCACTGAAGTATGGAGCTTGAGGGGCGCAGCGAGAAACTGCAAGTGTGTTGTGGCCCCTGCGCCTGTCTTTTTGCTTCTGCGTCTGCCTTGTTGATACCTCTGAGATAGGGGCCTTAGTAATTTAGTGTCGTTTACAGTGTATGACTGCTGCTTGGGCAGGTATCTAGGCTGCTTGGGACAGTTTGGTGACGAGCGTCTTGTTAATGATTGGAGAGTTTTTGGAGGTGAAGTGTCCTCTCTCTCCATATAGGGATGTAAGAGTGAGTAGAAGGCATATTTGGAGTCAGTGTAGATGTTAGTGGGCTGTTTTTTAGCTAATATGAGAGCCCTGGTAAGAGCAGTGAGTGCCGCCTGGGTGCCAGATGGCAGGGGACCAAACTTGACTACTATGTGGGGACATGATGGCATACCCAGCCTGTTTTAGCGGGTCTTTAAAAGCACTGCCATCAATAAACCAGTTAGTAGCTGGTGGTGGGAGAGGGGTGTCCTTAATATTAGGGAATGGGTGTAAGAAGCTGTCAGTTATGTCCAGACAATTGTGCGGTGCAGGTGGACGAGTTAGGTAGTTAGCTGGTCGTAAGGAGACTTGCGGGTTAGGAGTATCAGGTATATGTGTGATGTGACCCTGTGAGTTAAGAAGGAGCCGTGCTTGTAGGGTTTGCAGCTGGGAGCGGGGCGCACTCTTGATAGCCAGTGGGTTAGTAAGACTGTGAGGTTGTGAGGAGAAAGCACCTTGAGGTAGGCGTAAGTGAGTCTGAGGGCCTCTTGTCTGAGCAGGGCTGCGGATGCCAGAGCCCGCAAACAGGCCAGGCATCCGAGGAAGGGAGAGTCAAGGGACTTAGAAAAATAAGCAATGACCTGTGGGTCAGGGCCATAGGTCTCAGTGAGAATTCCCACGGCAAACCCATCCTGGGCATCTGCATACAGTGTGAAAGGTTTTCTAGGGTCTGGAAGTGCTAGGGCAGCGGCCTGGGTGAGAGCAGCTGTTAATCTTTTGAAGGTACACGCTATGGCAGCTGGGTTGTCTAATAGCTCATGAAGGTTTCCTGAGGTGGCTTCGTACAGCTTCTTAATGATGGGGCCAAAATTTGGAATCCAAGTATGAAAGAAATTAGCTAATCCTAGGACAGAGAGGAGATCCTGTGTGGTATGTGGGAGGGGGATATTGAGTATTGAGTGTTGTCTTTGGGAAGTGATACCCTCTTTAGTGGGAGAGAGCGAGAGACGTGTCTCTCAGTTAGAGGCTGCTGGGCAGTCCACCTTCCAATGTCTCTGCTGATGGCAGAGAGGACAAGGGCCTGGAGAAGGTCGGGGCTGCAGGCAGAGCCTGGCCCAATGTCCCTCCTTGCCCCATCTGAAGCAGGGACCTGGTGGAGCTCCGCTACACTTTGACCTTTGACTGTGACCCTGTCCAGGTTTTAAAGCAGTGGTGAGAAGCAAATATCGGGTATTCTCCCTCTCTTGTCTTGCCCTTTCTCTGGCCCTTTCTTTCTCCTCTCTCTCCTCCTGCCTGGCGTTGTAGGCCTTAAAGGCTGCTTGAATTAAATTTTGCTGAGGAGACTATGGACCTTGTTCTATTTTTTGCAATTTCTTGTGAATGTCTGGGGCAAACTGGGTAATAAAATGAGTGTGGAGGAACAGGGTTCCTTCCTGGGAGGTTGGGTCTGTATTAGTATACTTACTAATAGCCTCCATTAGGCGATTTAGGAAGGCAGCTGGGTTTTCATCCGGACCCTGGGTGATTTCTGAAATTTTGTCATAGTTCACTGCCTTAAGTCCTGCCCTGTGCATTCCGCCTATTAAGCAGGTAAGGAAATGATCTCTTTTTAAGTGGTCTGGGGACCTCTCCTGGTAATTCCAGTTGGGGTTGGCTGTGGGTACAGCGTTAGTGCCATCCAGGCCCTGAAGTTCAGGGGGTCTCTCTGTTATCACACTTTTCAGCAAAAAGCTTGTCAGCATGTGCTATGCCTCCAGCCCAAATACGGGCCTTTTCCTCAGGGGTGATAGTAATGGTGAGAATGACGGACACATCGTGATACGTTAGATCATAAGCCAAGGTCAGATGTTTAAATTCCTTGGCAAATTTAGTGGGGTCTTCAGAGAAAGAACCCAAACATTTTTCAATTCAACCCAGCTCTGAGAAGGAGAAAGGAACATGGACATTCATGGCACCTTCCTGTCCTGCTGCTTCCCAAGGAGGGTGAAGTCCAGAGAGGGAGCAGGAATCAGGACCCTTTGATCCAGTGTGGGGAGGGGAGGGAGCTGGAGCTAGTTCAGCCTGAAAATGGTTTGTCGAAGGTGTGGGAGGGTTAAGAATGGGCTGAACTAGCTGCGTATGTGGCTTAACAAGGAGTGGTGGGATAGAGGAGGAGGGAGCCATGGTGGAGGGAGTATGAGAGGACGAATGAAGGGGAGGCTGCAGAATGGATGCCTGGGGAGAAGGGGGAGCAGAGGGTTGAGGAGCAGAAACCTGAGAAGAGGATGGGGTGGATGGTGTAGGGCAGCATAAGGAGTGGGGTAGTTGGCAGGATCAGGTGAAGAAAGGTTGTTTACAGAAGCAGGAAGACTGTCTGGTTCGGAGTGGCCCTCCGGAGTTTGGAGATTTTTTTTCATTAAGTAGTAGAATGTGAAATGAGACCAGAGTGTCCAGAAAGCCTATACATAGGGAACTTCTGACCATTTGCTGTCATGTCTAAAAAAGTTATCAAGTGAGTGAGAATTTGGAGGTCAGATGTGCCACGCTCAGGCCACCGTCCCTGTTTATTTAAGGGGTATTAGGGCCAGGCCACAGTGGAAAGGGATACGGGTTTTTTTTTGGTTTAATGTCTCCCTCCAAATGGAGCTTAGCGAGGTTACGGATGAGCCGTCTGAGAGGGGAGTCCTTTGGAGGGAGAGATTTTGTATTTCCCATGATTTTAGCAAATGAGGTCCATAAGGTAGAAAAGAGTGAAGCCGGTTGTAATGACCTGCAAAAAAAAAAACTCCAGTGACAAGGTAGGCATCCCTGTGTTGCCCCTGGGAGTTTAGAGATGAGAGAATAGGACTTGCCAAAGGTGTCCCTTCGGGAAGTCACTATTCTGGCTGTGAAGAATTTCAACTGAGTGCTCTGATTTTTCAGGATCTCGACTGGGGGTCATAGTGGGATCAGAGGGATTTGAAATGAAATTCTCAGAGAGAGGCAAGGTCAAGAACCAGAGACTCATCCGTTCAATTGATGATCTGTGTGGCATGCCCATCAGAGACTCAGCAGCAGGATGACATTAGGTGAAGAGAGTCTCAACTCAAGCCTTAATTGGGGGATTCCTTGAGCGACCCAGTGGTTCGTTGGAGACTGGGGCTGGCCCAGGGGCTTTCCAGGTTGGGTGAGGGAGCCCCAAGTATGGAACCAGTACTCCAAGATCCCCGGTTTTGGCACAAGTATGTGGGGTTTGGGTCGCTCAAAGAATCCATGATAAAGTTAGGCAAGTGAGCAAGCAGAGATTTAATTAGAGGGTGAAGGAATGGAGCCGACCAAGGGAGATCCAGACCCAGTCCACTATGCCAGCGGTCTGGGTTTTTAAGGAGAGGATCAGCACACCAGGTTTCAATTCCTGATTGGGCAAGGTTACATTGTCCTTTGAAGTTATTGGTGGTCTTCTTCCACCTGTGTCATTCCTTTGTTTCTTATTGGAGGGTCCGTTCTGGTTACATATTGCACATGAGACACATCTCACATGTCATACTTGTCCATCGGCTTTTCCTTATCATCTGGATGATCACATGTATTCCACTACTGGGTGGTGGGGCCAGAGACAATTCACTATCCTGATGTCTGAACTTTAATCCCTGGTCTAAGGCTTACTCTTGTGGGGGGTTCTAACAATCATATTCAGACTTCCTGACAACACAGTGAGTTATGTTATACTTGCTTTGAAAGGTTAAGTAGTTTTTCAGGGTCATACAGCTTACACGGGTAAAACCAAGATTTGAACTTCCTTCAGTCTAATTCTAGAACCAATGCATCTGTGACCTTGCTGCACTACTACTGATTGTCAGAAAAAGACAGTGGGAGAATATAATAAGTTATGTAAGAAGCAGGTGAATTGTTATCAACAATTGACTTCCAGTGGAGATGGTATTATGTTCACTAATCTGAACCGATGTCACTAAGCATTCAACCTGATACCTAAAGGAAAACAGATAAGAATAAAAATAGCACCCAGTAGTAGCTTTGAATTTTCCTGTTGAATTGACTAAGGTATATTTATTGTACTTAGATTTGCCAAAACTTTTATTAAGCTTTCCAACAACTTTTATTGACATAATTTTTGTTAACCATTTACAGTAATTAATGTATCATGAAAATTTGGTTGAGTTGACCTGGGAAGAAATACAGGACGGCATGGGCTAATTATGGGCCAGTAAATTGCAAACTGGTGATGGTGGACCTGAGTGCTAGGAGAAATAGCTGAAATTTTATTCTGCAGGCGGTATAAAGCCACTGGAGGGTTCTAATAGGGTGGTGGTCATGGTGACATAACCTTATTTATGAAGGTTAATCTGACTGTGATTTGCAGAATTAATAAATGAAGGGGGAGAGACTGGGACAGAAGAACATCCAGGAGGGGATTTAAATCATTTAGATAAAAGATTATGAAGTGTCCATAAAATCATTCTCTCTTGTCTCCTAACGTTATAATTGCATCCATGTCTGTAGAATTCGGTACATATTAATTGTACCAGATAAAATTGTTTTGAAAAAAATTTCCTCAAAGATTAAAAATTGAAGTTTTCATGTGAAATTTGAGATGTTAGGTGAAATGGGGTCTTGTATGCCTGTTAAGATATTGCAGTAGGTCTACCTAAAGACTACTGCCATCAAACCCTTCCTGGCCCCAGTTTCTAGTCTTTCTGCAGGGGGCTCCAGAGACATGAGAGTCTCATTGTCAAAAGCAGAGTTAGTGGATCCAGATCACCAAGGTCACAGTGGTGGCGGGAAAAGTTCTATTTCTCTGGAGGCCTCCTAGGACACATACGAAAGCCAGATAGTCCCTTATTTTGGTCATGATTTGTACCTTGTTTAAAAAGTATAGTAGTTCCTTCTTTTGATTTCTGTGGTTTCAATTATTTATAGTCAACCATGATCTGAGGATATTATGTGCAATAAGGTATATTGAGATAGACCATATTCACATTTTATTATAGTGTATTTCTCTAATTGTTCTATTATTGTTAATATCTTACTGTGCTTAGCTTGTAGATTAAACTTCATCATAGGAAAAAAACAATTATGTATGGTACTATCTGAAATTTCACACATCCACCGGGGAGCCTATCTCCCACACATAAGGGAAGATGACTGTTTTCAAGCTGTCCATTATTATATCACAAATCTAATTTTAGAACATTGCGATTGTAAGAACTTAAGCTAATGATATTGACCTGATGATGGGTTTGTTCTGATACCACATGTTAGCTTAGACACACATATTTTAAGTTCAGATCACAGTTCGTAGAAGTGAAATTTCCAGTTTCTCTCTCTCTCTCTGACTCTTCATTGCTTAATAAGGTGAAGACACTTGATGGTGATTCCCAACTCAGATGTGAATTCACTGCCACTAAATCTTTTTGTTAGTGTTTTTCCGTGGAGCTTTGAGTTCATGGAGTTCTGGCCATTGAAATATGTAGGAAACATTATGATCGCAGAGACATAAAGATGCCAAACAAAGCGAGTGTACTTCTTCTGGATAAAATTCTGTGAATGGAAGAGTATTTCAGCAGAGAAATAAATCTGTAGGACCAGTCTTCCACCATGTCACCTTTTCCCTCCAAAGTCAAGCGAACCCTAGTTGTACCCTTGGTACAGTCTCTTTGCTGAAATCACTGGCCAGACAATAGTGGAATCTTGGCTTTAAGTCTCTCACCAACCACGAAAATTCCTCTCTGCAAACTCTTCCATGTGCACGTGGATACTCTAGGGTATGTTGCCTGCTGCTCGGTTCCTCATTAAAACAAACATCAAAGGGAAAAGGAGAAAGCTCAGAAATAGAGCCCAATGTATGTCACATATTGGTTTGTTAAAAGTGGCATTGCCGTTGGTATGAAGAACAGAAGAGCTTGAACAAATGTGTTGGGAAAAGCTGATGAACTTTGGGGGGTGGAATTCATTTATATTCACACCTACAGTTTCACTGAATACACTTCATGTGACTCAAACATTATGTATAGAGATACAACTAAAAAGCAGCCAAGAGATATGAAGCACAACAATTATTTGATGTCAGGACTTGGCGGCCTTTTAAGTGAAAAAGTAGTGTAAGTAACACTAAAGGAAAAGAAAGTTGGTTTAATTACATTAAATTTAAAACTTCTTTTAAGGAAAAAGATCCTACAGAAAGTAAAAAGGCGAGCAAAAAAGTCAGAAGCTATTTCAATATGCTTTCTAGAAATAATTTTCTTAAAAGAGTAGCTAATAATTTTCACTATTTATAAGCACAGGATACCCCCAGTAGACAAGTGACTAATTACTCACCCTGCAGCGACATGAGCAGGCTGCGTTAGATCTAGTCTCAGCTGTTTGAGTCCAAGACCCAGGCTCTTTCCACCTCCCACATGGTCTTCTTTAATCACTGGTTTATTTGCTAACAGCCAAAATCTCCAAGGTGGCCTGCTTCTATACAAATGACCAAATGAGACTAGAACAACTGAAGTTTTCCCTACACCCTCTCAAAAGTCTCCACAAAACTCACGAGCTGTGTTTATTAGCTGTTGCTTGCTCCCCACCCCCAAGACAGAGTGCTAGGTGTATTGGGTGGATTAGTGAGGTCCAGGGTGGATTGGTCCATGGGCATTTGGTTGACTTCCTCCCATGAACCATCATCTCCATGTCACCTTGACTTCAACAGCGTTGATTGTTCCACTCACCTTTACTTCTTCATTCAGGACAGCCTCTCATTGACTTAAGCAGATTATAAAGGCCTCAGAATCTTTGCTCTCTTCAGACTTATCTATTGACCATTTTTGGTTCAGCAGAGAGATAGAAACCTCAGCCCCAGTCTCCACATGAGTTTTCCTCCTAGCTCTGCGAGCCACAGACCAGAGATTCACCTTCCTCCTTTCCTCCCCCTTTCGTAACAGGTTAGTCCCAACTTTAAAGTCATCTCTTGCCCTAAAAATACCTAGAGATTTCTCCAAACACAAAATTCAGTCAGTTCTTTGCCCTTACCATCCCATATGGGATGAGTGCGTAATTTTCCAGACTTGCTATATATCTCCTGAACTTAAAGCAAATTTGTTCTCATGTTTTATTTTACTTGTGTTTCGTTTCAACAGCTATTCATTTATGTGAATTTTTATATTTATAAATAAAGGAAGGATGCAGGCAGAAATCAAGTCAAGTAGGTAGACAGGCAGAAAGAGAGGAGAAAGAAGTACTGTCATTTATTTTTCTTTTAGTCATGTACCTTGAATTTCATCTGGCCCTGGGACACAAGCCGAGGCCCTTGGGATGTATGTGGACTGCACTAGGCTGAGGTAGTGGCCCTCATCACTCTTCCACCAGAGTGTGCTGATTGATTATAATTTTGATAAACTTAAATTTGGCTTTGGATTTATGTTCACATTTGAAACTGAAGTGAAGTGTAAAGAAACAGTGTTTCTCACTGATAAAGAAACAGAGAGGAAAGAAGTAAAACTTATAAAATTAAAAATGATAGAATAAGGTGGTTGGGTGGGACTCGAGTTATCAAGATGTAGTTCCAGCTCCCATTGTCATATTGGTCCCATATATACAGTTTAATTCCACCTCCCAAGATTATATATATTTTGTTGGCTTGTGTATTTAACATTAATCTCTGGAAGAGTGAGCAAGAGACCAATAACAGATATCTGATTAGCGATGGGAGTATTAGGTAGATGAGACATAAGAAAGGGAGGGATTTTTCATGAGAGCATTTTAGCATATTTTGACATTTGAACTATGTGTATATACTGCTTATTGAAAAACAAATAAATTCATTAACTTTCCCCCAAACCAAGCCATGGGCATATACAATGTATAAAATAAAAGATAACACAGGAGAAGGCGCCTCTCGACTGCAAATTCCATGAATATAGCTGGAAAATTGTTTGGTGGAAGCCACATCCTTTTGATGTCTGATGTAGTGTGTGGAATGAAAGTATAGTTGGGAGTCTGTAAATGTGTGTGCTTGAGGGAGGTAGCGTGTGTCTCCTGTAGAGCGTAGAGGTTGAGGAAAGAGATCATCATGGTATTGTTTAGCGAGAAGTGATCACTGATTCCTGTGCCCATGATTCACTGGACGATTTTAAGACCTGGGTCTCTGAGCCCTTTTGGCTACTAAAGCAGCACTGTATCATATCTGTGGCTACAGGACTGTTGGTGAGAGATAGGCTCCCGGCTGACCATAGGGTGGGATGAGCAGAGGAGAAAGTGGGAGAAAAAGAAGCCACGTGGAGGCATGTCTCTTCCCCTCCCAGGCCTTACCTGGCTGTTCTTGCCAGTTGCTGAGGGTGTTACCGGTAGGCTTCTGTCTGCTTTACATGAATGTCTGGATGCTCAGAGGAAGGTGATCTATTAAAGGCACCAAAAAGAAATTTCCTTCATGCTCTGGTTGTGATGAATGATGATTCTTGCCACACTGCATCTGTCCACATTTCTACTTATTGTTGGCCCTTCTGAGAAAAAGGGACGAGAGCTGCAGGTCAGGACTCTGATCATGCCAGTATGTGCTGTCCCCGGAAGCTGCACTGACAACACCACGGAGAGCTGATAGCAGCCACATAACATCCCTTTTCGATTTATTTCAGAATTTGTTGCTAATGTCTGCCTCTTTTGCTTGTTTATAGAGCTGATGAGAAATGTGTTGTTGTAATTTCATCAGCACCTGTGGAATTAAGGTTCTCCTATTCTTAGGTGTAGTTTGGACCAGTCTTAAGATCTGTTAAAATTGAGGATAATTAATTGTGTGTGGTGCAATAATCTTATGGAAAGAACTAAATAGAATTTCTGTAATAAAAATTACCACTATTTGAGATAAAAATACACTGACAAGCTTCAGTGACACAGTTGAGGTGACAGAGGACTTCAAGATAGTTAAATAGGTGTGATCTAATCTGAAACCAGGGGAAAATATACTGAATAGAAATTAAGAAATCAAGCAACAGTATCTAAAGTTCTACTGTGTGTGTGCATAGTCTAGAGAGAAGAGAAGGAAGATTATTAATAAAAATATTTGAAGAAATAATGACCAACATCTACCCAAATATAGGAAAACATACATTTATAAATTCAAGAATAGTCAACATCTAGCAAGTTTAATACAAGTAAAATTATACATGGGTATATCATAAGTTAAACTACTGACAAAGATGAAGAGAATATTCTGAAAGCAGTCAGAGAAAATGATAAAGTAGTCAGTTCATCAGGAATTCATAACAAGCAGACATGTAAGTGGACCTAAAATAAAAACTCTAAAATACAATAAGCAAAACCTGAATTATAGGAAGAAATGGAAAAATTAACAATAGATATTTTTATGGAAATTCATGCTTTGACATTTGTGACAAAAATATAAAGCAAAATCAGTAAAGATATAGACATAATTTATAATAATACCAACCTAATTGATATATATGTAACACTACTTCCAACAATATACACAATATACATTATTTAAAATACAATATGTACAGTATACATCATTTTAAAGTGCAAATACTATGTTGACTAAGATAGCTGTAAACCAGCTGTAAACCATAAAATGTATACTAATAACATTTAATTGAAATGAAATCATATATATTCTCTGATAGCAATGAAGTAAATTAGGAATTAAGAATAAACTATAGTAAGAGAGTGGGACCCCCAGCTTACAAGTGGAAACCTTTGTGTGCACAGGACAAGAGAGACATTTAAAAAGTGGGTGATGCTCAGAAGGGCAGGAAGATTTTTGTTCAGAAGGGTGCACAGTGTCATACCGTGGAAAAGGGAGGCAAGCACAGGACTGGGCCACATCTCCATGGTGTGGTTGGTGAAAGACACGTCAGGCTGTTGGGTTCTCTTACCTGGGTGCCAACAAGAATGAAGGCATCACCTGGGGAGAGGAGACACTGGTGAGTGTTTGGAAAACCCTAAAAAGTACATCCCTGGAATAATAGTGATTTTGTTGGCATCAAAAAGAAGTCAGAAAGGGCAGAGTTGACAGCTTATCTCAAAAAAGCTACCCATGAGTAATGGTTGGCACTGCATTATTTATTACAACTCAGTATAGCATGACTTTTTTATATGTACCATATTTACATTGACTTTATACATCAGAAATCTTGGATAATGATAGTCTGTTTTTGTTGAACAGTCCTGATTTAAATAAGATTGGCCTGAGGTTAAATCATTGTGATTACCTTTTTAAAATTTGGATAGTAATTCTGTTTCAGCAAGTCAACATGCTTTTTTCTCTTTCTAGAGGTATGATTAAACTTAATTGTAATGTTAACCTGTGTTTTTTATGAAGCATTTTAATTTGTTTAGTTTTTCATCTTGGTTATTCTCTCTGGCCCTAGGAATTGAACCCACTACCTTGGAAGATCCCATTTCCCTCCCCCCAGAATGTATAATATTTAAGCCTATCATACAATATTCCAAACACACAAAAATAGAAATATATAATAAAACTTTATAAATTTATATTGCATATACATATATTGAATTTTATTATACATGTTTTTTATTGTAAAATACATATGGTGTTTTTTTTTTTTTACAAAGGAAAGGTGCAGGCAGAAATGAAGGTAGGCATAAAGAGAGAGGAGGAAGAGTCATTTTACTTTATTTTTATTTAGTCGTTCACTCTGCTCGCTACTCCCACCCCCAACCCCACCGCTGGGACTGGAGCTCTGTTGTGGCCTGTGCTCCTTTGGAGATGAATGACCTGCTGCTACTCTACCAGGGTGCACCTGTGGTTCTATTTTAATGGTTATCTGCTTATTCAAATATGTTCTAGAAGAAGAAGATAAGATTAGTACATCTAAACAGTGGGTATCATTGTTTTGTTAAGAACAAAAATGTGAGTCAATCTGAAATAAATTTAAATACCCATCAATCATTTCAGTATCGCTAACTCATCACCATACTTGCTTGTTTTTTTCTGCGACCCCCACTGCATCCCACCCACCCACCCTCTGGATTACTTGAAGCAAATTCTAGATATACATTGTATCATTTCATTTGGTAAATATATCTGTGTGTATATGTTAGAATAGGAATTAAAATATAGCCACCAGGCCATGTCTTGCCTAAAAATCGCATTGATTGATTTATGCAATAGAATATCTATTCCCATTCCCATATCCCTATTTGCCTTATACATTTAAAAATCGTATCTTGTTGAATCAGGTCTAAATTAGAGACATATGGTGCAGAGCTATTTTCTAAGAGGAAGAGAAGTAAAATCCCAAAATGGGAGGCAGATGCAGATGCCACCTGGAGTGGGGCTTCTCTCATGTAATGGGCACACAAATCACCTGGGGCGCTGAGGGAAATGTAGATTCTGATGTAGCAGTTCTGGGGTGGGACCTGAGATTCTGATTTCTAGCAAGCTTCCAAGTGACAGGTTGCTGCAGGGAAGAGAAGATGCTTTAAACAGCAGGGCTCTCGAGCACTGTCCTGCCTGGAGAAGATATTGCGCGTACTCCTGTCTGGGGAGATACTACTTGGTGGGGTAGCCTGGTCTTTTACAATACATTTATAATCAGAAACCTCTGTTCTTCCTCAGTGGAGCCAAAGCCTGTGCTATTTTAACTTCCCTTGATTGTTGGAGTTTGGGGTGATAACTTCATAGCACAGCACAGTATCTAACAGACTACAAAATATTAGTTGAAATGGAATTAGTCAATAAACTTGTCCTCTGAAGCTACCTGGATGAATAAAATCCTTTTGATGTTGGGCAGATTCTAAATCTTTCAGTATTATAACCTTCAGATATTTCTTCAGATTCTTGCTTTTAAACAGTAGCCACAGGAGGAAAGATGGTTTGTCTGTCTCAGAGAAACGATTGTCCCTCTTGCTGCCCAGATCTTACTCTGAGAGAGTCTGATCTGAGATGCGGATGACAGAGTTCTGGCTCCCATGACTCCATGTGCATCGCAGATGTCAGAACACGAAGAGCCAGTGTGAATAAGCTCCCAGAATGGTTCCCTTTCCATCTGAGCTAGAGAGGCAGCGAACCAGTTGTTGAGAGCCAGACCTCCTGGGTTTGAATCACCGCATCACCACTTGCTGTGTGACCACGGGGAAGAGATCTAACTCCGTAGATCTGAGGTGCCTTATGTGTCAAACTGGGGTGATGGTAATACCTAGCTCATAAGGGAAGCTAATGTTCATAAAGTGCTGGGCACACAGGTGAGTGTTACCTGTTTTTGCATGGCAAAGTTTGGGATCACTCAGGAAAAGAAACCTGTTTCATAGCCCTTGTAGGAAAGGCCTGGGGGTTGAACGACACATGGCGATCTTTCAAGACTTACTGGAACCATCTGAGAGGACAGCCCCACTGCTCCTCATGAATTCTAGACAGGGAGCGACTGTCCTCAGAGGGCATTTGGGTCTGTCTTCATCATAAGTAGCAGAGACATACTTTTAGAGAAAGAATGCTTTCTCTTCTTTGATGTTTACCCAAACCCATGACCCAGTGCTGCCTCTTTAAAAATGTTTCCATGGGTTCCTTTAAAACCAAATGCCTGAGTGGACTGACTATATAGCTGTAACTTGAGTTAGTACCGTTGCTGCTTGTGGAATTCTTTAGCACTTGTTTCGGTTTTCACTGGATCGATTTGGATTGACTGATTGAAGATGGTGAGGATGAAAACGGAGAAGAATCATTTCTTCTGCTTCGTGTTTCCCAGCTTAGCCCTGTAGCTCGTGTCTGTTGAGGACAGAGTGTCCTTTATACAGGTCAAAGTTTTAGCCATGTCTCCTTACTTCCTTAGATACCCTTCAGCATTTTATGTCTCCTCTTGGGTTCAGCTGTAGAATCAGGGGAAGAATATTTAGCGTGAGGAAAGCAGACTCAAATCTTAGACCTGCATCTTCTTAATTGAAAGTTACTGGCTGTCACTTCACCTTGCAAAGTTATGACTTTCTTCTCTGTAAAGGCACACTATTTCCACCTAAGCCACAGGTATATGTAAATGCACATGATCAAACATATGTATATTTTTGATCTTTGATGAAATGCCTGCTTTATCTAAATATATATGGCATATTTTTAACTTCCCTTGTAGCACTTACCACTTTCTTCCTTGGATTGACTGTTGTTTGATTATTTTTTTCTAAAAAGAACTGTTTGAGTGCCCATTCATTACTGTCCCTGTACACTGACAGTGCCTTTGGCTACATGCATTCTGATTTGTCAAAGAAAGCAGAATGATAGCTTTGACATCTTGACATCAATTCCAGATTGTACAAATGTCTTTTTTTATCCACTAGAATATTCATTCTGCATCATGGCCACTTTATTAAAATGTAGTCATTTTACAAGAGCTTCAGGCTCTGAGATGATTTTATCTATTTCTATAATTTTACTTATCAGTTCTGCTCCGATCCATGTTCTGCTAATTTTACCTCAAAGTTGAATATCTTCATTTTACTATTTAACTGAATACCTTGATGAAAATGTCCCATGGGAATCCTTGAAAGTACACCCAAAATGGAGCTAGTTTTTCTTAAAATACTCTTATTCACAATTTTCACTGAAGGCATCAATTTCCATATCCTTGTAAGTGTGAGGACATTGCCTTACTACTTTCATAAAAATTACCATATTCTATTGTTATTATTTTAACAAGACCTGTCATCTATAACCTTGATATATTCTCTGTCTCTTCTCTGGATTGCTAAGAGCTGCCTACATAAATAATGTTCGTCTCAGCACTCCTCCCTGCACACTTACTTTCTCTCTCTTTCTCCTCCCTCCAGCCCTCCCTCCCTGTTTCTCCCTTTCTTACTCTCTCTCTCCAGCTTTAATTCAGGAAAGCTCTCATTACTTCATGCAGACATGTAGAGCATTTTTTATCTGTCATTCATCCATCTACCCATCCATTCATGCATCCATCATCAATATTGAAAACACCCTAAAACCTGAAAGTTAGGACCTACTTCTATCTACATGATACACCTACCTACATTCTTCTGACTCTCCTTTCTTGAATCTTTTCTCCAGAATCCTATGCTTATGTTTGTATTAAATTTATTTTATTGAGTTAACATTGATTTATGAAACAATTAAAGTCTTAGATAGGCAGTTTCACTTTCACCAAATGTATGATACACCACGCCCACCATCAAATTTCTAATATTCCTCCAGTATCTGTTGACCCTCCAGTATCCTTTGTTCCCACCCTCTATCTTCTTCTCTCTGGAAACCTCAGTCCTGTGATCAAGGATTAGTTTTTGTTCTGTCTGTTGTTTCCTTTGTTTTCTTATATTGACCTATGAGTGTGGTCATCCAGTACTTGTCTTTGTCCTTTTGACTTATTTCACTTAGTGTAATCTCCTGTAATTTTATTCATGTTGTCACACATGGCAAGATTTCATCTTTTATTAAATGGATGAATATTTCATTATGTATCTCTACCATATTTTCTTTATCCATTCATCTGTGGATGGGCACTCAGGTTGTTTTCATTGCTTGGCTATTATAAATTGTGCTGCATTGAATATAGGGCTGCACATATCTTTCTGAATTAGTATTTTCATATTCTCTGAATAGATACCTAGAAGTGGAATTGCTCTATCATACGTTAGTTCTATTTTTAATTTTGAAGAACTTCCACACAATTTTCCAAAATAACTGTACCAATTTACATTCCCATCAACAGTGCACAAAGGTTTCCTTTCCTCCACTTCCTTGTCAACACTTGTTTCTAGTCTTGTTCATGTAGTTTATTCTCAGAGGTTATCTAATTTGTTTGATTTTCATTTCCCTTATAAGATGTGATAATGAACATTTTTCATGTTCATGCTGGCTCTCTATATATCTTCTTTGGAGCATAGTGCGTTAGAATCTGCCAATGTTTTCACTGGGTTGGGTTTGCTGTTGTTGATGAGTTTGAGTTCTTTATATACTTTGGACATTACCCCTTGGTACATGTTTGATGTGTAAATATCTTCTATTCAGTAGGATATTTTCATTTGGTGGGTAGTTTCACTATGCAGAACATTTTTGGTATCATGTGATTCCATTTGTTTATTTTTGTTTTTGTTTGCCTTGCTATTGGAGTTGAGTTCCCAAAGACATGTCCAAGACTGATGTCATGACACTTGTTGTCATTGTTTTCTTCCATGTATTTTATGGTTTGGCCTTATATCCAAGTCTCTAATCCATTTTTAAATAATTTTTGTGTTTGTTGGTAGAGAATTATCTAGTTTCATTCTTTTTCATGCATCTGTGCAGTTATCCCAACACCATTTGTTGAAAAAGCTTTGCTTTCGCCACTGTATACTCTTGGCTCCCTTGTCATCAGTTAACTGACTACATAAGCATGCGTGTACTTCTGTTCTCAATTCTTTTCCACTCATCTGTGTGCCTTTTTTTTCCAGTAACATACTTTTTTTGATTATTATTACTTTATTGTATTGTTTGAGATTCCGGCAGGTGCTACCTCCACTTTTTGTTCTTTTTACTCATCACTTTGCCTGTTTAGCATCTTCTTTGATTTTATACAAATTTTAATAACCTTTTTTCTTGTTTTTTGCTTTTAATGTACTTTTATTGCACATATTTGTTTACTTACAGTTTGTTTTTTGTTACTCTAGGTATTTATAACCTTGCATAAGGATATTATAAATGTCTTTTGGGATTTCAAGAAAACATTACTATTAAGCTGCTAAGATTTGACCAAACCATGACATGTCTGAGGATAATTAATAGAAATGGGATTTCTCTGCTGACAGGCTCAGTCACCAAGGACATGCGTTAGGTTGCTGTTTCACAGGAGGACAAGGAGAACCACGTCGACAGCTGTCTGGGATGCCTTTGTTCTTTCATGCGCAGTAACAGAGACGCATAGGAATGATGGTAATAACAACACAACAACCAAAAGACAGCCTGTAGGAAGTCAGACCCTTCAGGGATAAAAGTGTGGGTCACCGCAGCTGTTTGGAAGCTCCCTCAGGAGTCTCAACAGCAGATATGTTTCATCCCTCTTCTCAGCTCCTAGGTTCAGGTATCACCTCCTTTCCCTTTTATTCCCCTAGTCCTAGGGGAAGTGACTTCTTCCTGTGGTTACTAATCTCTGGGTTACCTTGACATCCGTCTCGTCTCTCGTTTAGTCTCTCACAGGCCACACTTAGGCATCTATTTCCCTCTGTTAAATATTTTTGGATTTAAAAAGATCAATTATAATTTCTGTTTACTGAATGGACCTTAACTGATCTGAACTGAAACACCAGATTTATAGTCTTTTCCAGGCTTAATCAATTCTAGGACGGTGACACAAAAGTAATTTTATTATTATATTAAATTAATCCAGGACAGCATGTTTGACAGAATAAAAGGAATAACAGGTGAAATGATGACTTTACATTTAATTGCAATAATTTCCATTTAAAATTATGCACTATAGACAGATTCGTATTATTATTGTAGTAATTGCAGTAGGGGAAATCAGCTTCTCTTACCTAAATTTAAACAGAGGAATAATGAGCAACTGATATAGCAGTTAAGTGGTGCGGCACTACTAAGAACCTACATTCTCAGCTCTTCTTTTATATTCTTTGGAAACTTAATATTTTGCTATGAAAATATTTGAAATGTCTGTCATTTCAGGATTCATTTAACAAATTTGTTGAATAATTACTATATGCCAGCTCTGTCTAATGCTGAAAATACAGCAGCAAGCAAAATAGATCCTAAATCTTCTCATTCTCATAAGAATAGAGGATAAATGTATGTAACATTGTTATTGGTTATGATTGAAAAGTCTCCCAAGTGAAATACCTTCATTTCCTCCATGATTTATTCATTCATTTGCATGGAGTCATAGGCATTTATCATCAATTCCTTTTTTGTTAAAATAGAAGATCCTTGTGATGGTTTTCATCCTTGGTGTTTGAGAGACCCAGAAAGCAATATAAGGTGAATGTGTCATCTTCCAATATCCAGAGACAAATTCTTGGCAATATGAATTATCTGTTGAAGACAGTAATATATTTTTATTTTAAGTTAAATATAGTAGATAATAAAACAATTTTCATGCTGTTCAAAGACAAGTCTACCTCTCAAAAAATTACTCTTTTGTAGCTATTTAAAGACAATAATTTGTATGTTACTAATATTTTGAAAACACCATTTTCTCATGAACAGAATCAAATCATAGTGGGGCTGCTTGTTGAGTATTTAAGTACTTGCTGGATTGACAACATATTTTGGGGGAATATCCCTGTATAGTCATGAAGGTCATCCATATTCAAAGTCTCATCTTTGTTACATCATTTTCAGTACTTCTTTTTCTTCTTTTATTATTTGGCAATCAACATTTTTTTCACTTTAGCTTTATTTCATGGTATAATTAATTCAGCATATTGTTATATTAATACATCAGAATGTTTTACTTTAAAATTGAATAACTATTCATGATTATATTTAAGTGACATTTTAAGTAGAATCTTTAGACTCAGTCTAGTTTAATAAGCAATGCAGTAGGATAAAAGTTACACAGGTCATATCCTTTAAAGATATAAATGGAAGAGTAAATAATGTCTAATCTGATTATGTCTGATTATTATCAGATGATACTTTAGAGACCAATAGTTTTATTTGTTCATCCCACTTTCCACCAAGAATTATTGAACACAATTTGTATGATCATATTGTAAACAGTAAAGTACCTTCCTTCAAAGTCCTGCAAGCATAGAGTATTTAATATAATAGTCCAATAAAATGGACATTTAAATGGTGATTTATAGTCTTCAAATCATGAACTATTGTGATCCTCACACCAAGACAGTGCTGTGGCTGATACTATTGCTACTAATATGTACATGGAGAAACTGAGAAAGGAGAAGAAACCTTTTCAACTTTGCTTTGATAGTAGCTTCATTGGGACAGGAACCCAGCATTACTGAGATCTGCTCTTGCAAAAGGAGTAGGACTGTTCAAAGTGATCATTTCAATAGCATGTCTCACATATTGTTACAAGATTTCCTAGAAGAGAATTTCTACTGCAAAGATCTGTGGCAGCTTCTTGAGGGCATTGGCATTTGCAATGGATTTCCAAGTGCATTGTAACTGGTGACTGCAGTGTCTTATGTGACCTCACAATGGTTAAGTGGTACTTCTTTTGATGAAGAGTTTCCTGAGGGCAGCCTTCATGTCCCTATTTCTCAGACTATAGATGAAAGGATTTAACATTGGGGTCACTGCCATGTACATCACAGTTATCACAGCATCCTTTAAGCTGTAACTTATCAGAGGACGGAAATACATGCCCATGACCGTCCCATAATACAGTGAAACAACAGTGAGATGGGAACCACAGGTGGAGAAGGCTTTGCTCACACCCTTCTTGGATGGAACCCGTAAGACTGTGGAAAAGACCCGGACATAGGAGATGATGATACATACTAATGGCACAGAGAAAACCGCAACCCCCAAGTACATCATCTTCACATTAAAGTGGATGTCAGAACAGGAGAGCTTGAGCAAAGGGGTAATATCACAGTAGAAGTTGGCCACTTCCCGGTGTCCACAAAAAGATAAACGAGCTGTGAGCACAGTGTGGGGGAGGGCATTGGAGTTTCCAACCACCCAAGACCCAATAACTAGCAAGACACAAGATCGTGGACTCATAATTGTTGTGTAATGAAGAGGGCGGCTGATGGCCACAGAACGATCATAAGCCATTGCAGCCAAGATGTAACTATCTGTGTTACCCAGGCCAATCATGAAGTACATTTGCGTTAGGCATCCCACAAAGGAGATGGATTTGCTGTGTAAGATGTGGTTAACCAACATCTTAGGGATGGAGACCGAGGAGATGAAGATGTCAACAAAGGAGAGGTTGGCAAGGAAAAAATACATGGGATTGTGAAGGCGAATGTCAGAGCGAATGGCCAAGATGATGAGCAGGTTTCCAATCACTGTGATGGGGTAAATGAACAGGAAGAGGATGAAAAAGAAGTCTTCCTGTTCCTGCTGACCGGTAACTCCTAGAAGGATGAAATCCATGATGGAGGATTGGTTTTCGTCCCTCATGGCTCCTTTACTAAGAAAAGTGAGAGGAATCCAGGTTCATTAGTGAAGTTACTGTGTATAATAATCTTCTTTCTCCACCGGTTCTGAGCAGACCTCTCTATAACGGAGATTTACTAAAGTTGAAAATTGTTAATATTTTGGGGAAATAACATTTGTTGATTAGTAGACTAATTATCAGTATAAGAAATGAGCAACATGTGAATTAGAGGTGTCTATCTTCCCTCTTTCAACACTGTAGTCCAATCACCTCAGATTTAACCAATTTAGAAATACTTACTTTTTCATATTGCATGTACTAGCTACTTGTTAGGCATATGGAAAAATTCCAAATATATAGAAATACAATTAATCGATCTGTTTATTCATCATATAAGATAAAGTCTCTCTTCCCAGGGACATTTCAACTTAATGAAGAAGCCAGTATCACATGTAAATTTTATTACATATGATAAGGAAAAATCATTATGAAGACTATAAATACTCCAGAACAAAAGTTTCTAGGAACTGGAATTTTTCCAGTGACCAAACTCATTCTGATTCCAGAGTCCATGAAGTAGCAGATGTCTACACAGGGGTCACGGGGTATAGGTCCTTGTAAAAATAAGTCTACTGACTTATTTGCCATAGTGTCCCATCTTCAAAGAAGACTTTTACCACCTTCTTTAATAGGTTTTTGTCTTTTTGCAAAACTCTCTACTATAGATTTTTTAAAAAGCAAGCTTTTTTCTTTGGTCTTCTCTTCCCTTTCTTATTTCATTAGGTAAAACCTTCTGCCAGTTATAACTCTCTCTTCACTGCTTGAGCACAGAGTCCCTCCACTGTAATCCTCTTATGATCTTAATCCTACCCTACAGTTTTTATTATGGCAGATCATACTAGTGTCTCATCCAAATCTACTTTGTTCTTTTCTTTCAAAACAAAAGACTACATTTCCCAGGCTACTTTGGCCTGAGTTGGTGTTATATGACTGAGTTTCCAGCAGTCCATCTATTTGTTCCTGTTCTGGCTTTCATGCACACTCTCCTTTACCATTTGCCAACGGGACATAAATGTCCAAGGGCTAAGGAGGACGGTGGAATCCATCATGTGATAGAAGGAACCTGTGTCGCCAGTTCACGTTCAAGAGGGACACCCACTAGTGAAGATACCCACTGGGACTGTTACAGAAGAGAATCTTTTGTTCTGTTTAAACCATTATACATCTTGTCATGTGCTTGTTACTGTAGTCTAGGGCACCCCCAAAAGTCACTAACTTTTCTAAAGAGTCCTGTACCCAGTGATGAATCTATAATTAATTTAATTATCAATTCTCAGTATCTTCTAGTATACATGTGTAAATTACACAGTAGGCACTGGAAAGGTAGTTCTGATTATATTTCCCTCATCTATGATGTGATATTTCAGCTCTCTCCCTATAGGAATTTCTTTTTCTCTTTGAAATGCCTTCTTCTATAATCAAGTAATAACAGATCTCAGGGTTGAATGGGTTCAATAAATCTAAGGGACTCAGAGACTTAGTGATACAGTTTTATATTTAAGTCTTCTGTATAAAATTATTGAAATGTTGATCTATTTGTGAAGAATTTTTTTATTATATTAGAATTTGAAAGAACAAAAGGATAGAATTCACAGAATATATAATTGTCTACAAAAAAAACCCAAAGGACCCTCAAGATCCATTAAGCATTCCCAAGGGACTCTCTAGAGATATCAGCAAGTTTTTAAAATTCAAACCAATATTTAAAATAGTCAATACTATTCTTATCCTTCAATAATAAATAAAGAATATGTAATTTTAAAAGAGTACTTATTTTTAAACACAGTGGAAAATGTTAATATTGAAAGAAGAATTCTAACAAAAGAGGTTAGATGGCTTCAAAAATTATAACACTTTACTGATGACAATAAATGAATACCTGAAAGTGGGGATATCAGCAATGTTAATGCAAGACTCAAAGGACTGAAAATGCCAGTTATCCTGTAATTGATCTATGAAATTGAATCAATCTCAATCAGAATACCACAGGTTTCTTTTAAGCATGAAATCTTGTATCAAAAAGAATAATGAGCTATAAAATGCTAAGACAATTAGAGGATAGAGAATAAAGAGAAAGGAATTTCCCCATTAGCTATCAAGTGATTTATTATGGTAACTCAAATGCTGGGGTAGCACAGGATAGGGAATGAAGAATAGACCTATGTAACAGAGTAGAGAGTTTGGACACAAATCAAGCATTTATCAGTGGTTGGTCTATAATTGAGTTGGTTTAGAAAAGAGTCGCAAAAAGATGGACTGACTATTTAGTAGAATGTAGGAACAATGCGATACCATACATAAAAATACAGAAAATTAATTTCTAAAGCATTTATTGTGAAAAGCAATAATAATAAATTAGGGAAATATATAAGCATATTAGTCAATGTGATTTATACCTTAAACTTAAACAATGTTTAGGTCAATTATACCTCAATAAAGCTGTAAAAATTAGAAGGAAATATGTTTATGATATCAGGGAAAATATTAGTTTCTTAAACCAGACCAAAACAACCCCCCGGGAAACATTAGGAAATGGTATGAAACTTGGACGACTTCAAATTTAAAACATTTATATGAAAAATACACTGTAAAGAAGGGACAGCGATGACGCACGGATAGAACCAGGTACCTACTGCACACACAGTAAAGGATTCACATCCAGAATATGTAAGAGTCCTACATGTCGATAATGAAAGACCCAAATAATGGTAGAAAATAATGGTTGGAAATATGAGCAACATGGTCAGAAATTATGGACAAAAAGCTAGAATGGGCGAACCATAGAAGAGGAAGATGGTTTGTTCGAAAAAAATAAGACTATATATAAGCTACATTAAAACAAAATTTAATTTAGAAATCTACATCTTAGGGCATGTTAAAGTATCAAAGTCTCACAATTGCAAGATTTTGGAAAATGGGAAACTTAGCATTATTTAAAGAGCAACAATCTATCTCTAGGTAAACTAGATTTCATTCCCCATGCTCTAGCAATCTCATTCTAGATTAAATCCTAGAGAAACTCTAGTATGTGTATTCATGAAGACTTTCACAGAAATATGTATTGTCATATATTAAACACTTAAATGATCTACCAGTGAATGAATAAGTAAATTGTGCCATTTTCTTGTTAGCAAATTTTGCACAAGAATAAAAATGAATGAAATCACATGAATATATAAAAAACACGATGAAAAAGCAAGTTACCAGAAGATATATTCTTGTCACACATATATGAACATTTTAATACATAAAATAACACACATGTGTATAGCAATAAAATAAATCCTAAATGAGAATAAACCACCAAATATAGATGAATGTTATCCAGAGTTGGGAGATGGATAAGATTTTGAATGGAAGCAAAGTAAGTGTCTAGTATCAATAATATTTATTTATTTAAAAATTTGGAGCAAATATGACCATTTACTTATTTGTTATGTTGTCATTCTGATATTCCAACAAAATCATAGAAAGACCAATTCTCACACTTCTTATTTCTCACCAGTATCTGCCCCATGGTCATGTACCCGTCCACAAAACTCCAACCCTAAGATAATATGTTTTCACTTCCCTCATCCTGAGAAGCCAAGATGGAGAAATCACAAAAATGTAGAAAATCATCCTGGAAAAGAAACTTGGGTTACATTGTGGAGAATTTTGAATACTTTAAGGATATTGTTCATTATTCATTGTATACCAAGAATTAATATAGAATGTGGATTTCACTACCATTTCTGGTAATAGTTATATTCTTTTGTTTAATATAAAAATATTTGGGAATATGAAATGACTGATGAATAAGGCAACATCTTTTTTATGTCTACCTCACCTTTTAAAAATTTTATTGAGGTAGCGTTACCAAATAAGTTTTTGTATGTTTAAAGTGCATAATTATAAATTGACATCTGTATGTATTACATGAAATTTACCACACACATTCAGGTTCTATTCTTCACCTTTTAATTGATCACTTTTACGTGATTTGTCCATTACCCTTGTCTTCTGGTAACAAAAGAGGTTAAATGACTTCAAAAATTATAAAATTTTGCTGAAAGACAAAAAACGAATACCTAAAATGTGGGGATATCAGCGCAAGACTCATGGGGGTGAAAATGTCAGTTATTCTGTAATTAATCTATGAAATTGAATCAATCTCAATCAAAATACCACAGGTTTCTTTTAAACATAGAATCTAGCATCAAAAAGAATAATGAGCTATAAAATGCCAAGACAATTAGAGGGTAGAGAATAAGGAGAAAGGAATTGCCCCATTAGCGATCAAGTGATTTATCATGATAATTGAAATGATGGGGTAGCACAGGAATAGGGAATGAAGAATAGACCTGTGTAGCAGTGTAGAGAGTTTGGACACAAATCATGCATTTATCAGAGGGTGATCTATAATGTGGGCTGGTTTAGAAAAGAGTCGCAAAAAAGATGGGGACTGACTGTTTAGTAGAGTGTTAGAACAACCCAATATCATTCGTAAAAATACAGAAAATTCCTAAAGCATTTATTGTGAAAAGCAATATTGAAAAATTAGAGGAGTATACAAACATATTGAGACAATATGATTTATACATTAAACTTACACAATGTTATATGTCTATTATACATCAATAAAGTTGTAAAAATTAGGGGGAAATATGCTTATGATATCAGGGAAAATATTAGTTTCTTAAACCAGACCAAAGAAAATCCCAAATAAAACATAAGGAAAATGTATGAAACTTGGACTACTTCAAATTAAAACATTTATATGAAAAATATACTGGAAAGAAAGGGGAATGATGAGTCATGGATGGAGCAGTTGCCTTCTGCACACAAAGTGAATGATTAGCATTCAGAATATGTAAGAGTCCTACATATTGATAATGAATGGCCCAAATAATGGTAGGAATTAATGATAGGAAATATGAACACCAAATACACCAAATACAGATGAATGTTTCTGGAGTTGGGAGATGCATAAGAGTTAAAGTGGGAGCAAAGTAATTGTCAAGTGTCTATAATATTTATTTCTTGAAAAACTTTGGATCAAATAGGACCAATTGCTTATTATGTTGTCTCTTTGTCATTCTGATATTCCAACAAAATCATTTCATGGGCAGTTCTGATGCTTTTTATTTCTCACCAGCATCTACCCCATCCATGGTCATGCACCCTTCCACAAAACTCCAACCCTAAGATAGTATGATTTTCACTTCCCTCATCCTGGGAAGCCAAGGTGGAGAAATCACAAAAATGTAGAAAATCATCCTGGAAAAGAAACTTTGGTTATATTCTGGAGAATTTTGAATAGCATAAGGATATTGTTCATTATTCATTGCATATTGAAAATTAATGTAGGTGGGTTTTTCACCACCCTATCTGGTAATAGTTATAATCTTTTGTTTAATATAAAAATATTTGGGAATATAAAATGACTGATGAATAAGGCAACATCTTTTGTATGTTTACTGCACATTATTTTTTAAATTCTATTGAGGTAATAATACCTACTAAAATTTTGTAGGTTTAAAGTGTGCATAATTATAAATCAACATCTTTATATATTACATTATATTTACCACACACAGTCCAGTTCTATCCTTCACCTTTAAATTCATCTCTTTTACCTGATTTGTCCATTCCCCTTCTCTTCTGGTAATCACTAATTCGGTCTTATAGACTAAAAGTTTATTTTGATTTGATTCAATTTTTTTTTGGTTGGTTTGGTATATCTCTATACCACATAAGAGTGAAACCATGTGGTATTTTTCCTTGGGCATAATTCCCTATAGATCATCCATGTTGCTGGCAAATGGCAGGATGTCATCATTCTTATAACCATTTTTAATACTATTTTGTAGTATGCCATTGTGCATATACGCCACATTTTCTTTTTAACAGCAGTTTTATTATTTCTTTAGTTTACATTGCTATGTTCATTTTAGGATATTGAAATCATGTCACAGTCTGTAAGATTTTCACACTGCAACCACCACCAGATTTCTAGAAAGTAACTTTTTGAATGACACCAGATATAGTTGTCATCAGTGGAAACTAAAGACAGAGGAGACCAGAGGAGAGTTCTGAGCGCATGGACTTCAGGATCCACAGTATTAAGTGTTAAAGGTGTCAGGTCACAGGGAGAAATGGTTGCTGCTGAAACCTTGGAAAGGTAAAGAATCATGTGTTGGTGCGCTGGGGGTGTAGTGGTTTGATCATCTGCCTTGAACTGAGATATAATCACCTACATCCTAAGGACCTTGGTTCAGGGGCACAGACATTATGACCAACTAGGTAAAGTCAAGTGCTTCTCCCTCCTCTCTCCCCTGCCTGTCTGCCTCTTCTCACCTTCATTTCTGCCTGCATTTTTCCTTTAAAATCAGAATCCTATGTTCTCAGAGAGAGGAAGAGGCGATGCTCAGCATCAAGACTCCAGTAAGAGTGAGAGCCTTGAGTTCACTAGACTTAAACCAGAATGTCTGGCAATGCTGAGCTGCTAAACTCTGTTTTCCTGGAAAGTGTTTTGCTCTGTGATGGTGCTGAGGACAGTTTTGTAGGGAAAGAAGAGTTCCAGTGCTTCCTGTTGGCATCAGACAAAGCCAAAGATAGAGATGTCTTCTGAGTAGTGTGACTTATCAGTGCTCTGACACTGAATGAATACTTTCTGATGAGGATTGTTAGTCTCTGTGTTGAGGAGGGAGTACAAGGTAGAATGTGACTCCTTTCTAAGTAGGCTAGCACAAGACCATGTGGACACACAGGCTCACGATTCGGGAGGTGGAGAGCTCAGAACTGAGAGAAACTACTCATCCTTCCTTATGCTCTTTAAATGGATAAGGTCCCAAGTATAACAACTTTGAGAAATCCATCCCCCCTTCTCTGCCTTCTCTGAGCCATCCTGACTGCTTGCTTTCAGGATTCAGCTAAGGTTTCTGTCCTGGTTTTCCCATTTCCTCCTCTAGTGACATTCAGCATTTCAATTCACTATTTTCACCTATGATAGGACAACATAGTAATTCCACTTACCTCTCGGTGCTTTGTGAGGGTCCAAGGAGATAATGCATGTAGTGTTCTTCTGTCTATCATATGAATGTCACTGTCATGAGTCTTTCTCTGATATCTTCTATTTATACCTGGGAAGTCAGCTCACACACTCGAAAAGGGCCTTAGTCCTTCCAGAAATGGAAAGTTTACAGTCAGCCTGTCTAGTACCTGTTAGCATTCATGGTGGGGGTCAGGCAAGCTGGAGACTGGGCCCTCTGTGCCTGAGCAGAGGAGACAGTTGAGATGGATTGTAGGCGGGGTGGGGTTGGGTTTACAACCTGGAGCACTAGGGTTGAAAGTGTGGTCCTGGATGGAGCCTGAAGTAAGAATTCTAGTTTCCTCCTTGAAGAAGTGTGATGGGTCATAGGAGAGAAAAAAGTGTGAATTATTTACAAGGTTATAAAGTCTCATGAATTATGACTCGCTCTGGTCTTCTTCTGGTTCATTGTCAGAGTAATTGTTCAGACTTATTACCTGCATACAGTTATGCCCAGAGGGGACACTGTGGCTCTCAGGAGTAATTGTTCCAAGAGTTCTTTCCTGGGAGGATGGGCAAGAGGATTTTCAAAACAGTATGTTTCCAGAGTCCAAGTTCTGGACTGACGTATTCTAAATCTTTTTTGGAACATGAACTCTCTCTCTTCTGCAGTTTAGCACAAATTGGAACCACTTCTTGGGATATGACTTTCTATTCTTTATTCCAGGCTATGCTAAAGTGTTTCTGGTGTTATGTTAATAAAATAGGATGATATTTAATCTTTCATTAATGGTTTTTCTCAAGAGGGTTATGATGGGATGTAAACTTTCTTTTTCCCCAGTAGCTGCATCCCAGATTGCTAGTGACCCCCAGTACTAAGTAAATGAAATAGAAAAAAATACTGTTTGGAGGAAATTAGCATCAACTTAGACCTCAAATTTTTCTTTTACTCATGTTTTCAAACAAAATATTCAAACACAAACTCAAAGATCTGTAGACATAAAGGAAACAGGGTGTCACAAGCAAGACGAATGGCTGAAAGACATACAGGAACCCTAGATGGTAACTATTTGACACAGACTGAAAATGGTATGTAGGATGTCTTACAATATAGAAGCAAGCATGAAAGACTGGGCAGAGCTTTTTACAAAGAAACGTGGCATTCCCCAGCCCCATAAATAGCACATCACTAGCCTTACTGAATTCCTCTTGCTTTCTTTTAGTTGCTCTTCCTGTGTGGGCAGTCAATACCCTGAATTTTTTTTAATTGAAGAGATATTGCACTTTGACTTTAACTTGTTTGAGATATGCATAGTAGCAAATTTACATTTACAAATAGCATGGTAGATTTACCAGTATTCTCCCTTTGTGCCCCTACCATGACTCTTAATAGCTTATATTAGTTTTACCCCTTTTTACTTGATTGAAATGGAAGTATATCTTTTTACTCTATTTGTATGCATCTTTCACTATCATATAAGTGAGGTTCTTCCACATTGTTGTATGTAGTTGTAGTTTATTCATGTTCACTGTTGTATAGTGTTCTTTTGTGTGAGTATACCTTTAAAAATCTATTCTGATGCTCCTCAGTGGCTCAGGCGCTAAGCCAGAGGCTGGGAAGTAGACCATATAAAGCCTTCGGACTTGGGTTTGAGACCTGGGACTGGGGAGGCCAACGTAAAACAAATAAGAAATAAATAAAAGTATTTTCTTCTCTTCCTTAAAAAAAATCACCTCTTCTTCCTTTCTCTCTTAAAACAATAAGGTGGAAGGACACAAATAAGGTATACAGCTTTCAAGGAAATCTATTCTACCACCAGTGGATATTTTTTCCATTTTTGGAGCTGTTGAAAATAGTTTAGTTATACATTCCTCTTGGGGCATCTGTATGTATGCGTGGAAGTTTTGGTTGAAAAGGCAGGTGGTCAGTACAGAAGAAACGATAAATTTTTGTGCATAGCACTCTACCAGTGTATGGTGTTCCCATTGCTCCACATTCTTTACATGATTTGATGCATTTCCATCATTTTCAGTTAAGCTCTTGGGTGGGTGTATAGTGGTATCTCATGGTGGTTTTATTTGTATTTTACTGCTGACCAAGGTTAAGCACCTTTTCCTGTGGTTATTCTCCATATTTTATCCTATTTGTGCATCATGTGTTCAAGTAATGACCCCCTTTTCTGTTGAGTTATCTGTATCCCTTGTGTTTTATAGAAGTGCTCTATGATTCTGGGTATGGGTCCTTTGTCAGGTATATGTACTAGTGTGCGCTTCAACATGGTGGTTGATTTTAATTTTTTTCTTTTCAACTAAAGTTCATTCAATTAAAATATTTTTGCAAAGCAAATTTTCATTGTGCTTTATATTGTTTTTATGATCATTCCATTTAATTTTGCTTTGATATTTATTATTTACTGCTTTCTTACTTGGGGATTCTTATGATCCTTTTCTGGTTATTTGAGTTTCGATGTTAGGTTGTTTATTTGTGTGAGGTTTTTTTTTTAATATTGTTGTTTATTGCTATAAACTTCTCTCTTACAGTTACTTCTCTTGTATCCCCTAAGTCTTGATATGTTGTATTTTAGTTTTGTTTCAATTTTATTTAAAGGAAAGGTGCAGGCAGGAATTAAGGTGGGTAGGCAGACAGGGAGGAAGATAGAGGATGAGGAAGAAGCATTAAAAATTTTCATTTAGTTGTTCACATTGGTTGTTTCTCTACCCCCCAATCCCCTCCCCTGGACGTGGGATTGAAACACATGTGTATGTGACATGCATCTTTGGAGGTGATTGTCCTAACCACTATTCTACTAAGTATGCCTGTTTCAATATTTTCAGAATTTCCCTTTTGATTTCTAATTTGACACATCGATTGTTCAGGGTTGTGCTGATTAATCTCCACATATCCGTGATTTTCATATGCTCCTGACGTGATGTATAGCTCTTTCCACTCCACCGCCGTGGTTGTCTGCTCTGTGGACTTTGGCTTTGTACCTGATCCATGAGCCCCTGCACTTGGGAACCAGAGCAGCTGTCTGGCAAGACCCTGAGTCTGACCCAGGGGGCCATTGTGCTGTGTGCCCAGCCTTTACTCACCTGCTCTATATCCACTCTAAAGAGCCCAAAGCACTCACTTCCTGGACATCAACTCTGATGAGTGCAGCTGTGTTCTGGCCACAGTGTCAACACAGTCCTTAACTCTGGAGCTATAGTCCCTTCAAAAAACCTGCACTGCACACTCTGACACTGTGAGAGGCAAGATGAATTAATCATCAATTTTCAGTGTTTTAATAAATCATGCCCAAGTAATGAATCCTGTGTAAAAACCCAAATGGATTGGTTTAGAGAGCTCCTGAGTTGGTGAAAATTAGGAGATTTGGGAGAGTGGCACATCCTGAGAAGGTATGGAAACTTGTGGCATCTCTTCCATTTGGCAGTTCCTGAATTACATGTTTTTTAAAAATAAACTGGTAATCTAGTAAGGAAATGTTTCTCAGGTTTGTGAGACATCCTAGCAAATTAATAAAACCCAAAATGGGTTTGCTAGATTCCAACAGCTGTTCATTCAGAAGCACAGGTGATAGATACCCTTAACCTGAACGTTAACCTGTATGATCTAATGGTATTTCAAGGTAGAATGTATCAGAATTGAGTTATATTGTAGGACACATAGCTGGTATTACAGAATTGCTTGGTGGTGGGGAAAAACTGCACACATCAGACGTGGTGTCACAGTTCTAGAACATAAGTAGAGACAGGGGTCTCACAGTCCCCTCACCCTCCTACTGCCTCCAGCAACTCCTATTCATGAGAGTTATGTTTAGAGGGAATGAGGAGATGTAGGGTGAGGAACCACAGATTTAAAGGACAGGATGGACTGCCCAAGGACAAGATATAATCTCAGAGGAAAGGAATCAGGACACAGACAGAGGAAGTATTGCTTTGAGGCTCAAAGGACAAAAATCTTCCCACAGCAAAAAGGAATCTCTAGCCTTTTAGCCCAAGCACCAGGGGCTGTGTCTGGAGACACTGAAGTGGTGGGAGATGTGCCTCACAGACCTGAGGTAAAGAGTGGTCTTACCCAGGGCACTTGCATTTGGTTAGCACAGGTGTCATCTCTACATAACTTGAAGGCAGTAGGCACCTTAAGAAGTTTCGAGTTTAGAAGAATGTGAGTGGATGTGGGCCAGAGAACATGAGAGAACCTACCAGACCATAATTGGGTATACATGGATAAGTCTGAGAATGTGTTCCAGTAGTCAGGCAAGTTGAAGGATTTGATCCAACAAAATTCTAGTAGTAATGTTAGTGTGACTTTATTTATTGCCAAGGTCTGTGGGACATTGGTTTACACATACATGTCTTTTCTTCACAAATAAACAGACTCATCTGAGTAGGATCTGTGTTTTAATTACTCCTGTATACCACACAGGATAATATCGTGCGTGTATCGAAGGAAATTTCCAGTATCCATTTTCATGCCCCACATTACCTCCTCATGTCAACTTCTGAAAGACCTTCCCTAGTAGAAGTCTTCCCAGTGCCCCATGCATGTCCTTGTTCCTCAGGCTGTAGATGAAAGGATTCATCATGGGGGTTACCACAGCATACATCACTGTGGCTACGGAGTCCTTCATGGAATATGTTTGGAGGGGCTGCAGATACACCATACCAAGCGTCCCATAAAAGAGGGAGACCACAGCCAAATGAGAGGCACAAGTGGAGAAGGCTTTGTACTTGCTAGAGGCTGAAGGTATTCGGAGGATGGCTCTGACAATCCAGACATAGGACATGATAATGATCACTAAGGGAGTGAAGAAGATGAAGCAGCCTGTGACAATCAGCACCATGTGAATGATCTGGGTGTTGGAACAGGCGAGTCTCAGCAGGACATACATCTCACAGAAGATGCAGTGGATTTTCTGGGACCCACAGAAGGTCACTCTGGTCATGAGGAGGGTGAGGGTGAGGCCATAGAGGATAGAGAGCACCCAGCACAAGGTGAGAAGCAATCTACAGAGCCCAGGGCTCATGACCGTGACGTAGTGTAGAGGGCGGCAGATGGCCACATAGCGGTCATATGCCATCACAGCCAGGATGAAGTTGTCCAG
>RJWH01008255.1:0-32157 GCA_004363575.1 Solenodon paradoxus
TTTGAACACTGGGCTAGTTTCTTCGTGTCCTCTCAGCACTCGTCGGTTTGTTGACGCTCTGAGGTGAGCCCTGCGTTGAGGCCTGAGCGTGCAGCCTGCAGGGGTGGAGTGAGCCTGTGGAAGGCGGAGTCTCCCCCAGAGTCACAGCGTGAACCACAAGCCACGGAGAGAGACCGAGAGCTGTGGCCCCGTCCCAGCACAGCCCACAGAAAGGCACGGGGTGATGGGGCGGCTGTCAGGGGCCACCCTCCCTTCGGAGAGCCCCTCAGTCCTCCAGAGGGGTGGTGACCACGCTCAGGCCAGGGGCAGGATTTCGGGAGGTACCTCTCAGACAGAAGTATTCTGCTGTAGCTGCGGGCTGGTGGGAACTGCTGTTTCCGATGGCGCCCTTCTAGTGATTTCCCCATGAGAGGGTGGAAAGGAATGCTCTTTGCTGGAAGACAGCCAGCTCTCTGCTTGGCCTGTCTGGCTGTGTGTGGCTGCCCACCGTGAGCCTGCAGTGGGGAAGGCAGCGGCAGGGGCGCCAGCCAGCGCCCAGGCCGGTGGTCGTGCAGCCTCTGTGCTGGTGCTCCTCCCGCCTCCCGCCGGGGCCCCATCAGTGACTGCAAGCCAACTGGGGAGCACTCGCTGCTGGACAAAGTCCTTACATCCAGGGCTGTCGCTCTTGTCGGGGTTTCCCCGCTGCCTGCGTCTCAGAACAGATCGCTGAGGTGCAGAGACAGGTCGGCTCTCTTCCCTTCTGTGGCGCATGTGTCCCCTCCCTGGAGGTGCTGGTCCTGTCGAGCAGCCAGACAGACGTGCTCCTGGTTTGTAGTGGGGAGGAGGGAACCCGCGTCTAGAGCCTGTGCCTGCGTCTGCCACCTCACCATGGAGTGGTGGCGCAGGCCACCTCTCCTCCGAGTGCTGAGGTTCCAGGCGAGTCGCCCCGGACGGACAGACCTCAGGAGAAGATGCGGAGGCCTCCGCTCTCCGTGGGGGAGGTGTCTTCAGTGGCGACAAGGGTCACCCTAAGTGACAGGCAGCACTGGGTGGGCGAGCAAGCCGCCTGCTCTGCAGCGGTCACAGGCCCTGGAGGATACGAGTGAGCCGCTGTGGCAGGCGTGTCTGATGCGTCTCAGGAAGAGGTCTGCTAACAAGGGGTCGGGTCGTTGACAAGTCCATAGCAAACAAAATGAGAACTCCAGGCGGAGCAGGAAGAGAAGCCGATGGTGGCGACCTGTGGACGTGGGGCACGAGTCAGGGGCCCAGCCTGTGTGACTCAGAGTGGAAGGGCGGGCAGTGGCGAGTCGCAGACTGGAGAGGGTGAAGAGCATCCGCTCCGTCTGTCCACAAGCAGTGTCTAAACCTGGCAGCAGCACGCTCACTGCGTGCGGACGGCTTCCGGGCCCGCAGGAGGAGGGCCATGCGCCTGTCGCTGCTGTGTCCTCCGCAGTCCCTCGCTGAAACCCCGCAGAGCGCGCGTGGCGCCGTGTGCATGGGCTTGGTGCCCTCCCGGGAAGAGGCTCCGCGGCCCCGGCCCCTGCAGCGCGTGAGGCGTGAGCAGGGAGGGGGCCTCCCCGCAGTGTGACCCCGCGGGTGCCTGCATCTGGGGTTTCCTGTTCTCAGCCACCCGGTCTGCGGTATTTGGGATGGCACCCGAAGGGACTAATGGTACCTTTGACACCAGAGCCAGACTGGGAGCTGCGCAAACGAAAACATCAGCCAGTCTGTTTAAGAAATCGGCGCCCGCTCTTTCCTCAGCCTTTGAAGCTGGGAGGGAGCTTCTGTCCTGAGATGGGCGTGGAGTGGGGCGCAGGCTGAGTGCTGGGGACCCGAAAGCCTTGGCCCTGTCAGCCAGAGGGTTTATGCATTTCATGTGCTTTTGTTTTGTTTTCCTTTAGTATTTTGGTAAATTAAAAAAAAAACAATGTACATACAGAAATGCTAGGAACAAAACAGCAAACGAAATGAAACAAGCAGCAGCACACACACACCCTCCTGGGCCCCACCATGTGGGTGTGCAAGCCTGGAGACGGGGCCACGCTTGCACCAGCCACGTGGGGAGCAGTCTAACTCCTCACGCCGCCCCCAGGCAAAATGCTCCCCAGCAAAGATCTCAAGGGGAGGAGTAAAATCTTAAGAAGAAATCACAGTAGCTTTAGAAAGATTTTTTTTAAAGGACAGGTGCCTGCAGGAATGAAGGCGAGCAGGCAGGCAGGAAGAGAGGCAGAAGAAGCACTTTATTTATTTTTATTTGGCTGCTCACGTGAGTGGTTCGCACGGGCCCCGGGTTCTGAACCCGGGACCTTAGGATGTGTGTGGATTGCTCCCAGGTGCACTAGACCGCCAGGCCAGCAGGGGGCGCCCAGAAGGTTTTATGTTGTTTTTTTTTAATTAAAGGACAAGCCATAAAAGGTTGATAAATTCTATAATAAAATCTTAAACTAGAGTCAAAGGATAATGCAAGTTATAAAGTTGGCGATGTCTGTAACACATGACGTAGCAGTAGTGCCCAGCAGATGAGAACCCCTGCACATCAGTAAGGAAGGACACACCATGGCCAGCTAGGAAAAGGGTGTGAGCAGACAGCCAAGAGGGACCTGGGTAACAAGCCTGTGACAAGGTGCTTGTCGTCACCGGCAACAGAAATGAAAACAAGCTCTGCAGTGGTCTCCTCACGCTTGGGCTGGCTCACAGATGGGCAAATGTGCGGCGCGGGGTAAGCTCGTCTGGGAGAGTCAGTGACGCTCGGGTGGGGGCGGGCAGGGGCCTCTTCAGCTGGACGGCAGGACAAGCCTGGATTGTGCCGGGTTACCTTGTATGCCCGCGGAGCATTTCATGAAACCCAGCAGAGGCGGCACGTGCGGGGGGCTGGGGTGGGGGGGACGGAGCGGGGCCTGTGCGTCCGGGCCTTGCCCCAGGGGTCTGCTAATCTTCTGGAGGGAGAAAGAAGGTAGCTGGGTGGGTTGAGACGCCGAGAGAGGCCCAGTCAAAGCCCGGGCACACAGGTGCCCCGACACCCCTCGCCTGGGCCCGCGGCAGGTGGGCGCCAGGGGCACACGGGGATGGGCACAGCGGAAGTGAGCGGGTAGAACTTGGAAGCAGACGCCTGGGCTCGGTGTCAGCACCGTTCCTGCTGCCGCTCGGACCCCGCGCTCCTGGAAGGAAAGTCCCCGCCCTTCCTGGCAGCAGTGCCCGTGATCGTTCTCAGCAGGACGGACAGTGAGAATAGCTCAGCCCTGTCCGCCTGCCCGTTCACCTGGAGTCTCACTCCCTTCCGCGGAAGCGCCTGACAGCCAAAGTGCACAGAATGGCGTCTGGAACACATGGGTCCCTCCTCCGGCCCGCCCACCAGGCGCCTCCACGCGTGCCCACCCTGCAACCCCGGGCGCCCACACGCGCTTGCGCTGAAAGAGCTGCCTCCCCCAGCAGATGGTGATCTCGCTGCAGAACACCACGGCCGCCGGCCGCTGCCTGCGCGTCCTGCCGCCCGCCACGCCCCACTTCGCTCTGGGACTGGGTGAGATGGCTGTTCCTGCCCGCGTCCCACCCTGGGCCACTCAGCCACGCGCCCTGGGGTCTGCCGTGCAGGGCCTGGCCTGGACAGCCCAGATGGCCCATCCCACTGCTGGGGTCGCCTGGGCCCCTGGAGCACTTGTGCCTCAGCCCTGGCTGCCCCCAAGTCCTCGTGTGCTCTTGTCACGTACAGGGATGTTCCCAGGGACAGGCGGCATGGTGGCTCCCGGAATGACCTGCCAGTTCTCTGTCCAGTTCATCCCTGACTGCCTCGGGGACTTCGATGACCTTATTTTGGTGGAGACCCAGTCAGCCCACACACTCCTGGTCCCACTGCAGGCGCGGAGGCCCCCCCCGGTCCTGACACGTGAGTGCCCTGCCTCCCTGGGGCCTCGGTGGGGCTGGCGCGTCCCCGGCGGGCTCCCCTCTCAAGGGCCTAGCGGGGCACATGGCGTGGCCCCCTGGCCCTGAGGAGCGCCCTGTTAGCACCTTCCGCACAGCCGTCCACCGTGTCTGGCCCGACCGCTGCGTGCCAGGGGAGGCCAGCTGGAGTTACCCGCAGGCCGAAGGTGGCCCTCTGTCCAGCTTGGCCTGGGCTCCCTCGGTGCGAGCCTCTCTGGTGGGGTACAGACTGGAAGCGGGACTGGCCACAGCCCTGGACCATGCCGCAGTCCTGTGAGACCCGTGGGCGCCGGCTCCACTGCCCTGGCCCGGAGAGGGCAGGGTCCCCGGTGCTGGACCGCTGGCGCAGGGGCAGGGCCTGTCCCACCCACCCTCCCTCGGGGTGCGGGCGGGGTCCCTCCTGCAGTGGCCCCGTTCCAGGGCCTCAGTGCAGTGACAGGCAGGCTGCACGGAGCAGTCTGCACCCAGGTGCGTCTCCTTGCTGCAGTGTCCCCGGTGCTGGACTGCGGCTACTGCCTTGTCGGGGCCCTGAAGACGAGCAGCTTCCTCTGCAAGAACGTGGGCTTCAGCGCCGGCAGGTTCTGCCTCATGCCTCGAAGGAGCTGGCCACCCGCAAGTTTCAGGGTGAGAGTCGCCACGGAACCTGGAGAAAGTGCCGTCGACCACGGGGCGCGGCCTGTGTGGGGCTGGCTAACGTGCGCTTTGATGGGACGCACAGGCCAGGGCGGCCCCGCGGCCCCACGGCCACGGCCTGTGGACTGGTGCTGGGCGGCAGGGCTGTGCGTCGTCCTGTTTGCCCGCGTCCCACCCCCGGAGAGCCAGTGCCGACACCGGTGGTCACTCCTCGCCTCTGGCCCTGCCTGTGTCCCTGGCGGCTGCAGTGCTTCTGTATTGGCACTGGGGCCACAGCGCTGCCCACAGGGTGGCCGTGTCCTCAGGACTCAGGAAGGAGACAGGCAGGCAGCTTGGGGCCGGAGGTGCATGTCCCTGGCACAGCGTGCAGGTGCTGTCCTGAGGGCGCCTCCTGCCGGGCCTCTGCCTCGGGTCAGGCCTGTGCCTCCTCCCAGCGGCCGGCTCTTTCCGAGGCTCTAGCGTACCCATCTTTGACCCCTGGAACCCCAGCCGGCACCTGGCGCAGGTCGAGGGAGTACTGCTTGCCGGAGGCCCGGCTTCGTTGCGTCCCGAAGAGGGACTGTGAGGTCTCAGGTCCCTCACGCGGTGCTGGGAAGAGACGTGTAGCCGGGCACCTGGCTCGGCATTCTCACCGCTCTGTAACCTCTGCTCTTCCTGAAGGCCGTCGCGACCGCTGGCTTTGTGGAGCAGCCACCCTTCGGAGTCCTGCCGTCCATGTTCGAGCTGGCCCCGGGCCAGGCCGTGTCTGTGGAGGTGGGTCCCAGAGCTCTCCGCCGGCCGATTCCACTCCCTGTTTTCAAGGCCCGGCCTCTTGGCGCCAACCAGGTCCCAGCTCAGTGGCCCTGTGTAGGGCGTCCTGCGCTCTGGGGTGACGCCAGGTGGCCGTCCGACCGTCTCACAAGCCGGTGCAGAAAGCCCAGCATGTTTGTCACAACCCGCAGCCATTGCTCGTGCTCACGCCGCCTCCGGGACCTGCTCAGTCTGCATGCGCACGGTGGGGATGTGAACTTCCTGTTGTGTCCAGCTGGAGACGCAGAGGCCTGCCTCTTGTGGGCCGTGCTGCGAGCGTCTCCAGACAGGCCCGGGGTCTGACCCCGTCTGGGAGCTGCTGCTTCCCTAATGGCCCCTTTCCTGGACCCCTGGGCCCATCGCACCTGCTCCCTGGTCCACTCGCGCCGTGACAGGCGAGCTATTCTCCTGCGCCTGCTGCTCCAGACCCCGCCCTCCCGGCCCCGGTCCCGAGCCTGACTGTCCGTCGTGTGGCTGGCTGGGGCTGCCCAGGCCTGTGTGGCTTCCTCCTGGGCCTGGTGAGGGACACTGGTGTCCAGGGGTGAGTACTGCCTGGGAGTACTTCTAGGGAGGAGGTGCGGCCACGCCATGTCCTGGGTGCTGACAGCCAAGAGCTGCACGTTGCGATCCCCCGAGAAAGCGCCGACTCGCTGGTGTCCAGGGCCCCCCGGCTTCTGGTTGGTTGGCCTGAGGTGGATCGGGGCTGCCCCAGAGATTCGGGTTCGTGGTAAAGTTTGAGGACAGCTGCCTTCACTTCCGTGCACGGAGGCCTCGTCGTCAGGTGCTTTCCAGCTTCAGTGCCGGGGCCTCGTTCCGAGCCCTGGAGCGTGGCTCCGGCCCAGCCTGTGCAGACCCGCCCCCGGGAGGGCCTCGCTCCAGGGCTGCACCTGGTGGGTCGGACAGCGGGCAGTCCTGGCTGCAGCCCTGGGCAGCGTGGGCCCTAGACACCGCCCTGGCCCATCGGAGCCGAGTGGCACTTACAGCAGTTGCGGCTGTGCCCCAGGGAGGGAGGCGTCTGTGGGGAGTGATGGCAGTCAGGGAGGCTTTCCCATCACACTCCTCGTGGGTTTAGTTTACCCACCCGCATTTGTTCCTTTAGTTTTCATATTTCCAAAAGAGAAATGCATTCACATGACTAAAGATGAAAGAGACACAAACCACGAAGCAAGGCATGGTCCTATCTCCGTCTGTGCCCGCTCCTCAGCCGGGTCACCGCCTGGCCGGGTCTCAGTGCCTGCCCAGAGGCGGGCCAGGCCTCCGCCGCACGCGCGTCCTTCCTTGGGCAAAATGCTCCTTCGCACAGGCTGTCGGCCTCCTCCCCTGTCCTGCTCCATGTCTGCGCGGTCATCCCCTGGTTGTACACCAGTGTCCCCCCGCGTGACTTTGCTGCAATTTAAGTCAGCTGTCCCCTGCTGACGGCCATGCAGACCTTCCTGGTGACCGGTCCTGTCAGGTAACAGCTCACACATCGCGCCCCCGTGCCCAGGTCCGCCCCCGGCACCGTGCTTGGAGTGGCTGCGTCGACGCCGGGTTCTGCTGTCGTCGTCATGACGTGAGCTGCCAGACCGCACATGCGGATGGTCCCAGCCTGCCCTCCTCATGCCCGTGCCCATGCAGGGTTGTCATGTTTCTGGCCTGTTTCGTGGCCATGTTCACACACACAGGCAGAGCCTGGTTTACTGACTGTCCATGTGCTCAGTGCCCACATCAGCGTGTGTCGCTCCCACCAACCTTCCTGCCCCTGCCTGGCCCGCCGGCCGTGTCTCCAGCCGCACGCTGCACCCGGCGAGGCTGCTCTGAGGGGACCCGGGTGGCGAGTCGCTGCAGCTGTGGTCACTGGCTTTCTGCTGGATGGCGTGGAGACTGAAAAACTGTTTTACCTGGTTTTCATTTACGTTTCTTTCATCGTGGAGAAGTGACACGCCATTTAGGGACCACTGCCTCCGTCTCTGAGCTTTGCCTTCATGCTCTTTTGACGTGCCCTGCCTGCTCCTCGGTGCCACAGACGGCAGACAGGTGCGGCGGGCCACAGCGCAGCCCTCTCTCCTCAGGTCTTGTTCCTCCCAACCAGCCCGGGGAAGGCAGAGCAGACCTTCGTCATCGTGTGTGACAACTGCCAGGTCAAGGAGCTGGTGACTGTAGGTGGGCTGTGTGCCCCCAGGGCAGGGCCAGGCTGGGTGGACCCCAGCTGCAGAAGTGACCACACCAGCGGTGGCAACGCGGCAGCTGTGCCCACTGTGTCGGGCACATCGGGAGGTGCAGCCTCCGGCCGTGGGGTCTGCTTCTGGGCCTCTCTGGTTGGACTTTCGCGATCCAAGCGAGGATCTACAGGACCTTTGGGACAGTTCCAAGGAGTCTGTAGTGATAGAGACAGAGAAACTGGGGGAAACCTTCCTTTGGTTACTTTGAAATTCACCCTGCTCTCCTTTGGGGAATTGCCAATGTGACTCACACAATCAACTAGAGGCTCCTCTAAGTTTCTGTAAGGTTCCACCCCTCTGTCCACTCATCGATCCACCCATCTATCCACTATCCATCCACCCACCCATCCATCCATACATCTATCCATCCACTCATCCACCCATCCATTCACCCACCTTCCCTCCCCATCCATCCGTCCATCCATGTACCCATCTATCTACCCATCTATCTGCTATCCATCCACCCATCCACCAACCCATCCATCCATCTGTCCATCCACTCATCTATCCACTATCCATCCATGCACCCATTCATCCATCTATCCATCCACTCATCCACCCATCCATCCACCCACCCATCCACCATCCACCCACCCATCCATCCATCATCGATCCTTCCACCCATCCACCCACCCATCCATCCTCCCACCGCCCACCCTCCCATCCAGTCTCACTCAGGGAGCATGAATTGAGTGCTAGGTTCTCAAAATCACCTCACTTGGTCTTGAAGACGGGACATGGATCTATGCTGATGGCCCCATTAGCCCGTGTGCACTCCGGGGTCGTGATCAAGACCAGCTGTGTGGGGATGGGGCAGCAGCCCGATGACAGCCTTTACCCACCGAGCCCTGGCTTCACCGCCATGAAGTGTCTGCACCCTGCTTTGTCAGGAGTCGGGCAGCTGGTTGCTTTGGATCTGATCTACGTTTCTGGTGAAGAAAGCCACCCGGAGCCCGGAGAGCTGACCGACTTGATGGCCCAGCACTTCATCCGCTTTGACCCTGAAAACCTTGGTTCCACAGCGAGGAAACAGCTGATTATTAGAAACACAACGTGAGTGGGCCTCCGCGCAAACCCTCCTCCCTCGTGGGGGCTCAGGGCCACCTTCCGTAGGAGAGCCCGGGGGAGCTCGGCGCCAGGGGAAGAAGGGTCCCGATTTGCACTGTCCATCATGGTAGCTGCTCTCCATGCGGTTATGTGCGTTGAAATCAGTTACAGTGAAATAAAACGCACATTCCCTCAGCAACAGCGACCACAAGTAAGTTCTCCATGGCCGCCTGCGCCAGGGCCTCTCGTCTGGCCAGAGCTGGGTGTGGGCTCCATCCCTGACGGACAGTCTTTCTGAGACGTTCCGCCCGCTTGTGAGAGGAAGCTTCCCTGGTCCCGGTCAGGCACGGTGGCCTGCGGGTTCCGTCCTCTCTATCATTAATTTCCCAAGCCCGACAAGACACCAGCGCGGAACTCGGGCCTCCCACCAGGGCTGCCCTCTGCCCCAGGCCTTGCTGGCTTCTCAGCTGCACGGTGACCGCTGCCCCCAGCCGCCACAGCTGCCATCAGCAGCCAGAGTCCCGCTGCCTCACACCGAGCTGCCCGCCTGGTCGGCAGCCAGTGGGCGGTCTTCCTGGACAGAGTGTCCCGCACAGCAGAGACGCCCCGACCTGCCTGCTGCAGGCCCTCCCCCAGGCTTCTCCCCAGGCCGGACCTGAAGGCCGGCCACTTTTGTCCCTGGGTCCGTCCTGCCTGTCCTGGGTCCGGCCAGACGGGTGGGAGGGCCCAGTCCTGGCTGAGATGGACGGCTCGGGGTTGCCCCGCAGGCACGTGGAGCTGGCCTTCCACTGGCAGATCATGAAGCCCCACCTGCAGGCCCTGATGCCGGGCGAGGGCTTCGGCGCGGACAGCATCCAGTGCCATTGCGACCGGGAGCCGGCCTTCTCCATCGCGCCGCAGCAGGGGCTGCTCAGCCCGCACACGGACCACGAGTTCCTCCTGAGCTTTTCTCCTCATGAGGTTGAAGCGGGTCCTCGGTGGTCATCCTGTAGTGGGGTGCAGTACCCAGCTCGTGCGCTGCGGGCTGAGCCGCTGTCAGGGGGGCCAGCAGTTCCACCTGGCCCTGTCCCACCCCGGGCCTGGGCGCCTCAGCCTCAGGCGCGCCCGGCGCTACCCACCCCAGCAGCCCACTGAGTGATCGGGGCCCAGGGAGCGATCGCCCGGCACCTCTGCCGCATGGTGTGCCCCGGAGGAATGGGCGCAGGGTGCTCGGGCCAGTGGGGCGCGTCTGGGGAGCCTTTCCTCTGCCCCCACCTCTGCGAACTCCAGAGCAGGGGAGGGAGGTTCCTGCCGCTCCGCCGGCAGACAGCCGGTCTCAGGGGCGGTTTGTCTTACAGCTGAGGGGCTTCCACAGCACGCTCCAGATGGTGCTGGAGGGGGTTCCCGAGCCCGCCAGGTGAGCGGGGCCTGACCCTGGAGCCGGGCGGGCGGTGGGGAGACCAGCAGGCCGCCCAGCAGCATTCGGGAGGGAGCGCTCTGCCGTCATGGCACCCTCGGTGAGGGGCAGGGCCCACTGGAATCCCAAGAGCTGGCCATGTGGGCTCTGGGCGCTGTGCCAGAGGGCAGCCCCAGGGGCCTCGCGCGCCCCTGCAACCCGGTCGGGCTGGGCCTCTGGCAGCTGCGTGTGGAGGCGAGACTGGGCTCCACCCTGGGTCCCCGGGGCAGTGGGAACGGCACCCGTCTTGGGCTCGGGTGGGACTGCTGTCATCCTCCCGGCTCCGGGGCCTCCGGTTTGGGGCGCTGCGGGCGGGGGGGCCTGGCCGTGTGGGCCACCAGCTCACAGCCGGCTTGTGCAGCTCCAAGCCCGACACCCCGGCGGAGCCCGCCTACTCCAAGGTCGACGTGATCGTGCTGGAGATCGAGGTCAAAGGCTCAGCAGAGCCCTTGCAGGTCCTCCTGGAGCCCTACGCCCTCGTGATCCCTGGGGAGAACTACGTTGGCATCACGGTGAAGAGACACTTCAAGGTCGGTCGTCGCTGCTCCCCATGAGGCTGCTCGAGGTGCTGCTGAGCGCCAGCGTGGGAGGACTTGCTAGAGGGGTGGGTGGCCACAGGGCTGGTGCCCATGAGTGCTGCCCGCCTGACCCCACCCACCTGGTTGTACAGACGCGGGCCGGGTGTGTCTGTCGCCCGCCAGCCCCTGCCCTCTGAGGGGGGATGTGGGCCCGTGCCGGACGTGTGGCACGCACGATGCCCTCACCCTGCAGCGTGGACGGGGGCTGTATGCGCCTGTGTAGGGGTAACCTGGCCCGACACCCCTAGTCTGCAGCAGGCGTGGATCTGGTGCTGGGGCCGCCCGGGAGCCTGAGATGGCGTTTCTTTCAGATGTGGAACAATAGCATATCACCCATCAGATACACGTGGGACAAGATCAGCGACTGCCACGTTGTCGAAGTAGAGCCCTGCACGGGGGCCATCGGTATGGCGGGCACAGGAGGGGAGGCTGCCTGTCCCTTGCTCTGCCACCCACCACCTGCTCGGCCAGTCAGTGGAGCTGGACACCAGGCCGGCCACAGAAGGGCGCGGCCCGGCCTCCCTTCCCTCCCTGACGCCCCTGTTTCGCAGGGCCCAGTGAGGTCCAGTGTTTCGAGTTGAACTTCACCGGGGGCGCGCCCGGCCCCACCCACCAGGACCTGCCGTGTGTCATCAGACACTCGCCCTGGCCGGTGGTGCTGCACATCCAGGCGGCCTTCAAGGTGCTGCGGGGGGACAGGCGCGGGAGGGCCGAGCCGGCCGTGCGCAGGTCAGCGTCCTGCCAGGAGCCCCAGTGACAGCCCCTCTGCTGTCTCAGGGGCCTGCCCTCACCGTTGGCGCCGCCGCCCTGCAGTTCGGTCTGCTCCGCCTGGGGCAGAAGGCCACACGGACCGTGCAGATCCAGAACGCCAGCCAGCTCCCGGCCCAGTGGCGCCTGCAGGAGAGCCCTGTGTGCCTGGGAGAGAGGCAGGAGCTGGTACGCGCCTGGCGCCGCCCCATGGACCTCCCCGCAGCGAATGCGAGACTCAGCGGGTGCTGGGCACGGAGGCTGCCTGTGACCTCCGTGCAGGGTCCCCCGTCCCCACTCTGGGGCGACTGGGTCCTCTCTGCAGCGGATCCTAACCCCAGACGCATTTTCCTTCATCTTTCGGCATCTGAGGCAGAAATGGGGTGTGGGTTGCCCCCTTTGTCAGGCCCACAGAGTCGGGAGAAACCCACCGCAGACGGCAGCCCGCTGGCCCCAGGGTCCCGGCTGAAGGCCCAGGGCCGGTGCCTGCAGTGTGAGCCCCGGCCACCAGGTGGCGCAGAGCCGAAGGCCCTAGAAAGGGTGGGATTTCCACTCAGGGCTCTTTCCTTTTACTCTAAGAGTAGAACGTAGTGAAAGTGGCCTAGTGTCACCATTGCCACTTTTAAACGGTGGCATCACCTCGGACCCGTGTGGGGACACAGCGGTGACCCCCGGCCCGCGTGGGTGAGTCACGGGCTCACCGTCCTCCCGCTCCCGCCCAGAGCTGCCGCAGCTGGCCTTGCAGAAGTGAGAGCCCAGCACGCCCGTCCTGCCAAGGCCCCCGTCCTGCGCGCCCTCTGGCCTCAGGGCCCGAGCTGCACTTTCCTTGCGCATGTGGAACCGAGAAAAGACCTGCAAACGTGTCTCAGCCGCTAAACTCCGCAGGCCTCCCTGCTCCAGAGCTGGTCCTGTGACAGTGAGGCGCCGTGTCCCCTGCGTGTGGCCGGGCCCTCGTCACAGGAAACTGTGGGCCCCAAGGTCTAGAGTAAAGCGCGATGTTCAATCCACCTAGAGCCCCGGTGAGGTGCCCAGACCGCGCCCTCCCGCCTCAGCCCTCCACGAGCACGTGGGGGAGCCGGGCCTCAGCAGCCACCTCATGGGAGAGAGACAGGGACAGGGCTCCCCAGGGCCACGCCGCCCGCGGTGCTGTGACCGGGTCAGAGCCCAGCTCTAGCTGTCGAGTCTCATGGAGGAGACTCATCTGTCCTGTCACGGAAGCGGCAGACCGTTTCCTGGGATGCTTGGATTCCTGTCGCGCCCGGGCTGGTCGGAGGCTTGTCTCCACAGTGCCGACCGCACTCTTCTGAGTTCTCAGAATGATGTCGAGATGTGGGCTTGGGGCCCCCCTCTGAGCAGTAGAGCCCCCGACAGCCCACCCTGGGAGCCAGGCCCAGCGCTGACCGCTTCCCCCAGTCAGACTCGAGCAGACTCTGGACAGCCCACCCATGCCCCACACGGCCCCTCCCGCCCAGGCAGCGTGGGGGCTGGGAGAGGATGCTGGGGACATCCTGGCAGGTGTGGCTGTGAAGAGACCGGAGAAGGACAGTGTCCTTCCTGGGTGGGAACTTCCAGTGTCCAGGGCCACATCCTGAGCCCTGGGGCCACTCAGCAGGACTAGTGCTCCTCGTCTTGGCAGAGCGGGAAGGGGCTGGGGCAGACAGCCCTCCCCAGGTGCCCCCTTCTTCCTATTCCTTCCCCTTCCCCTCTCCATTGCCTGTGACCTTGGTGTCAGGTGGGGGCGCCCTGTGAGTGACACAAGCAGAGTGCCCAGGGAAGAGGCTGAGTGAGCAAAAGGTGAAATCTTGCTCCATGCCGCCCGGTGACTAGGTGACTTTCCTTACTTACCCTGAAGTATCAGGGTCCTGCCCAGGCCTGCTCAGTGGGGCTGGTGATGCCCCTCAGAGCCGGGCCCTGGCTCCAGGGCACGTGTGCTCCTGGGACATCCCTGCCTGGACCGTGCGTGGGACCCTCAGCCTGTCCTTGGAGACACAGCGTTTGCCCACCTAACCCTGAGATGCCTGCTCCGGCGTGTTGTCTCCTTGACGAGGGCTCCTGAAGAGGCCGGGGTCAGCGTGCAGCCGCCATGGGGCCCGGCCCATGTCCTGCAGGCCCTGGTGTCCTCACACCTCGTCCCTCCACCAGGTGTCTCCTTTTGACATCGAGCCCCCCGGCGGCCAGATCCCGCCGCTGGGTGAGTGCAGTGTGGACGTCACCTTCACAGCCTCACGCTGCCAGCATCTGCAGACCATTCTGGAGCTGGTGGTGGAGAAGGGGGCCTGGAGGTGAGTGCCCTCCAGCCTGTTCGCGGTGACCGTCCCTGTGTCATGTGTGGTTATGTGTCCGTGGACACGTGGGCAAGTGTCTGAGGTGTGGGAATGACAGGAGAGTCCCTCCTGGAAATCAGCCTGAGAAGTCTTGGCTGTGTGTGCTGGGTCTTCCATGATGGAGGGTGAGCGCGGGCAAAAGAACGCCCACCCGTGACCCCCTTGAGCCTCCTGTGACCCCGCGTGGCCTCCGGGGAAGTCCTCCTTCCAGAGATGTGCCTGTGCTCACCAGGGCCACGTGACGCGTGGCGAGACCCTGGCACGACCGTGTTTGGCAGCGGCAGTGGACACTGGCTGCTCTGCAGGTGGACTGAGTGGATGCGCTCATGGAGGAGCCTTCCGTAGGTTTTCTTTAACAGAAGAAGGGGAGGGAGGAGGAGGGAGGGGGGGAGGGAGCACTTCCATGTGGTTATTTTCTTATTTATTTTGGTGGTTTCTCTGGGCCAGGTCGGAAATCTGGGTCCTTGGGTTTTGCATGGTCTAAAGTAAGTGGCTCCAGCCACTGACCTACTGCCTGAGCCACCAGGGAGTGCCTGGCTCATAGGTTATCAGTGACACTCCCTTTCCTCCTCTTTCCTTTCTCTCTCCCGCTGGCCCTCCCAACCCTTTCCTGCCCTCCCTCCCTCCCTCCCTTCCTTCCTTCCTTTCTGGGTCCCCAGTGCCTGTGACCCACCATCAGTGATCGTCAAAGCGCTGAGTACTGTTGGATCTGTCCCTCGGCCAGTCCTCGTAGCCCTTCCCAGAGTCTGATGCAGAGCACACTGTTTTTAAAGGACAGGTGCAGGCAGGAACGAGTAGGCAGACAGGACAAGGGAGGAGGGGCAAGTATTTTATTTCTTTAGTTGTTCACCTTGGTTGTGTCCTGGTCCCGGACATGAACCAGGGACCTTGGGATGTGTGGACCACGCCTGCTGACCAGAGGGTGCGCATAACGTAATGTTCTTACACTGGCCGTGGAAATGCTTCGTTTCTTGAGCTGCAGGCGTGGTGTTCTGTCGTTATGTTTTAAAGCGTGTGCGTATTTACCCTCCCACGTTTTGGAGTCGTTCACAGTATTTTGTGTTTCGCTGTGAAATCATCTAACTCCTGTTTGAGTATCGGTGGACGCTGAGACGCCCTCCAGAAGACGGCGCTGTAACTCTCCGGCGGACCACGCGCTGTCCGCTGTCCGCTGTCCGCTGTCCGGCGCGGGAGAACGCCGCCCGCTTCCCTCCCCGTCATGCTGTGCGGCTGCATGTTCGCCTCGCGGCCTCCAGTGGGAAGGGCAGCTGGCTTCTCCTGGGGGACAATGCCTTCCATCAAGGCTTTGCCTGTTTTCTGCCCCGACTCCACCCGTTTTTCTGAAAGGACCTTGTGTGAGTCAGCAGGTGCTCAGGTGCAGGTGATGGAGCCTGGCCGACGGGCACTCTCAGGACGCGCGACCAGAAGCCGGCTGGGGCCAAGGGGCGGGGATGCCAGGCCGACATGTCTCCTGCCGGGCTCCACGTCCTTCTCCCACCGCCTGTCCGCCACTGCCGCCACCGCTGCTGCAGCCACACGCCCCTGGGTTTGTGCTGCGCGTCAGCCGCCTCCACCGCCGGTCCCCAGATGTGAAGACTGCGTGTCCTAAAGGCCAGAACCATCGGCGCTCCCACCGGCTGCAGAATCACGTCCGTCACAGCCGCCCCCGTGGCCACCGGGTCCTCCCCGCGGCGGCTGCCACCAACGCCACCTCAGCCACTGCGAGTTCCTCACGACCAGTCATCACGACTGTCGCCCACGTCTCCAGACGAAGCACTAGCCCGCTCTGGCTGGCCATTCAGCGAGGCGTTTCTGAGGGCGCCCGTCTCGGGAATCCTGCTGTCGGAGGTCACAAAGGCGCCGCCTCTCTTCTCGCCCTGCCTGGTCATGATCTCGGCCGCGGCAGCGTTCCCAGCTGTCAGCGCCATGGCTCAGGTGTCGTTAGTGCCGCCCACAAAGCTCTTCTTCCCAGGCCTTCTCTCGAGAGACCCTCTCTGGACCCACAGCGTCCACCTGCTTGCGGTCCTCCCCGGCGGCTCAGGTGACAAGCCCCCAGACTCAGGAGCCCTGGGTGTCTCAGCCCCTCCCCACACAGTCCCTGAGCCCCCAGGCAGTGGACGGCTTCGCGGACCCTCCTGCGGGCAGACGCCTGCAGCGGAGGGCGGAGGGCGCTGGCTCCGGACTCGGCAGCGCCCGCGGCCAGAAAGGAGGCCTCTCTCCGGTGAGGGCGTCTGCAGGCCCGTCTGCTCTGGGGCTTCCAGAGTAGTTGCGTTCTCAGCTATTCTCAGCTGTCTTATCAGCTAATTGGATCACATCCTGCTTTCTTTTCTCTCCTTAGAATAGCTTACTGACTTGTCTATTTTCAAAGTCGCACGAATAGGGATATGTGATCTGTCGAAATGGGATATAATGGTGCAGAAACAACAATCCAGTCCTGACCTGCCAGCCCTCCTGCCGCCTCTGTTCCAGTGCTCTGGTCTCAGCGGCGCGGTCACTGTCTGTCTTCCTGGCGGTTCCATCTGCATTTCCCTGGTGGCCCCTGGTTAGCGCCTTCCTGTGCGTCTCAGCCGGGGTGTCCGCTTTAGCTGCTTCTGTGGAGAGCTTTGCCGTGTTTTTAAAAACGGTGTTATCTACCCTTTATTTGATTGCGATGTGTGCTTTATATGTTCTAGGTGGAGCTGTCACATGTGATTCAGAAATATTTTATCCCCGTCTGAGGGTGCCTCACTTTCTGGCCGGCGTACGCGGAAACACGAAAGTTTTCCTTCTCTTGAAGTCCGGTCTGAGAAACCGTTGCCAATATTCCACCAAGACTTACCCAGATGTTTCCCTCTAAAGTTTTAGAGTTTCAGATCTTACATTTTGGTCTCAGATCCATTTTGAGTTAACGCGTGAGGATGGTATAAGAAAGGGCTCTAACTTTATTCCCTTCTCAGTGAGTAGCTAGCTGTCCCAGCACTGTTTCTTAAAAAGGCTTTTTTTGAAACCCACTGAATGGTTTTCTCTCAAGAGGACATAGATCTGCAACTGCGAGGGTTGGTTTGTGGACTCAGCTGTGCCCCCGCCGGTGTCCTGTCCTCATGCCAGTCCCTTGGCGCCCTGACGGGTGAAACCGTAGTACATTAAAGTCATGAAGTGTCAGTTCTCACTGGTTCTCATTTTCAGGGTGGTCTTGCTGTTCCGGGATCTTCGCATTTCCATGTGAATTTTAGGGTCTTTTTATCAGTTTCTTTAGAGAGCAGCTGGGAGTTTACTGGGAAGCATGTTGGAGGCACAGGTCAATTTGAGGAATGTCGCCATCTTAGGATAAATTCTTCCCCTCCATGAGCACAAAATATGTTTACTGGGGTTTGTTTTTTTAATTTTCTCTCAGTGATGTTTCATTGCTTTAGTGTATGTAGTTGTATTTCTTTTGTTAAAGTTATTCCTGACGGTTGTATTATTTCTGATGCTTTTGGAAATGGATTTGTTTTCTTCATTTCATTCTAATATTATTCATTGCACATACTTTAAAAAATATTTTATTGTGGTCATTATTCCACACATTAAAACAATTTCCCATGTATAGGTGCCCCATTCCTTAGATATATGTCAATACACCCTGCCCTCCACCATGTCTCCAAGTGTCCTTCCCCAGTGTCCCGTGGGCTCCGCCACCATGTGGCCCCGGCCCCCCATTCCCTGTTGGTCACCTCAGTTCTGTTGCAGATGTTTCAGGCTTGGTTTGGAGAAACACATACTTTTGTTTGCTGCTTTTATATCCCGTATGCTCCTGACCTCCTTACTACTTCTACTGTTTTTCTAAATAGAAGAGTGTGTTGTCTGCACACAGAGAGAGTTTACTCCTCGGAAGGCCTTTCCTTTCTTCTTCTTGCCATGTGGACCTGGTGCCCCGTCCCACGTTGGACATGAACCCGGGTCATCACAGCACCTCTGATCTCTCGTGTCAAGGAGTGCTCATCACCACTGCTGCCGTCTCCATGAGAGAAATGGAAACACTGACTTTGGTTAGATCCATCAGAGAGTGGAGGTCAAGGAGCAGCCGCCCCAGAACTGGAGGGAGAGACAGATGCAGAGAGCACAGCTCCGCTGAGCTGGCACAGCAGCTGCGGGAGCCAGGCCGAAGCAGCTCGAGGGACGGGCAGTCGCCCCAGCAAACGTGGCTGGAGGGCCGCCAGGTGCTCATGGGAGACTGAAGAAAACTGGTGGGTCAGGGAAGAGCAAGTGGCCAGAGGGAAAGCAGCCACCTGAAGCGAGCTCCTGGTCTCACCCGACGGGAGTCTCACCCGACGTGGGGAGGACGCTGCCCGGCCCGCTCCCCTGCGGGCAAAGACTCTGACAGCACGTGTAAGGTCCCTGAAAAACAGGCTGTCGTGGGACCACGAGCCACCTCCCTCCACCTGCCCGGCACAGAAGCAGCTCTCCATGGGGACAGGAGTGTTTCGCTGGAAGACACCGGACCCCAGACTATTTAGGAAGAGACTCTGCGATGCCACCAGCAGACAGTGCACAGCCCGACAGGCAGGCGCTTTACCCTCCGTCCGGCCACCCTGGCGTCCCGGCACATCATGCCCACTTGGGCACAGGTCAGAGGGCCTGCCAGCAGGCCGCCCCAATGCCCAGTCTGAGGGATGGACCCAGTCTCGGCAGAGGCTTGGGCGTTACCAGAGCAAAATGGGGCCAGGGGCCAGCTTTTCAGCGCCGTTTTTCTCAAGAATGTTTCTTAAACAGGACCCTCTGCTGTGTAACCTCTGGAGCCACTTTTAGTCTCGTTCAGCGTAATTCCCTTGAGATCTCTCCCTAGTTCCTGTGTCGTGAGTCACTCTTTCCTGCTGGGTCGTGTCCCGTCTATACCCGTCTAAGCAGTGACCTGTGAAGGACGCGCACTGTTTCCAGGCTTGAGTCACTAGGAACAGAGCTGCTAAGAATATGTGGGTAGACCCTGATTTGTGGGTAGACTCCTGTTTCATTTCTCCGGGATAAAGTTTTCAAGAAAAACGCTGTGGCGCGCCCTGGTGGAGCAGCTGGGTCGGTCGCCTCCGAAGGAGCAAGCCGCCTGCCCCTGGGTTTGAGTCCGGGCCCCAGGGGAGACAGCCAGTGTGAACAACCAGATACAAACAAAATAAATGTCTTTAAAAACAATGACGTTGCTGGACTGTATGGAAATTGCTTGTTTCGTTTTGGAAGAAGATGTTCAGCGTGGCTGTCCCGTTCCACATTCTCACGGCAGCGTGTGAGAAATCCGGTGTCTTCACGTCCTGCCGCTGTTTTCGGGTTGACTCATTCTGAGAAATGTTTAGGGGTATTGCTCAGTGATTTTAATTTGCTTCTCCCTGATTGCTGATGGTTTGAAACACGGTCAGGTGCTCACTTGCCATGTACGCCCTCTTTGGTCAAGTTTTTATGTCATTTTCTAAGTGGATCGTTACACGCTGGTGGTGTTTTAAGCATTCTTCATATATTCTACATGTAAGTCTTTTGTCCAGTATCTGCTTTATAAGTGTCGTCTCCCAGTCTGCAGTTTGTCTTTTGAAAGAGAAAAGGTATTTCACACAATAGATCTTTCATTTCGATGTGGTCCAGTGATACTGTTTTCCTTTTATGAGTTTGCATTTAAGCCATGACATTTCTCTCCTGTTATTTTCTAAAAGTTTTACAGTTTTACATTTTGCATTTAAGTTTGTGATGCATTTATTTTTCCATGAGTCATGTGTTTGGGTAGCAGTTTATTTTTGCTTATCAATATCTAACTCCCTGGCATCATTTTCTGAAGCATCGTTTTTTGCAAGATGCAGTCTCCCCCCATGCTGAATTTTTTGCAGCTTTGTCAGAACATCAGTGGGGACCCTCTAGCTGCGTTTTTAAGGTGAGCTATGGAGTAAACTGCGGGTTTATCCCACCCCCGGGAGCAGCTCGGCGATCACAGCATGGACTGCTCGCGCACTCAGCAGCGTGGTCGGTTGGCTCCATTTAAGCAGCATTTGAAAGTCTAGCGTGGGGGCCAGATGAGGGCCGTCGGGAGGGAGGAGGAGAGGAGCGGCTGGTCCGTGACAGCAGCAGGTGGCCTTCTGAGGTGCTGTGCTGTGTCCCTGAGCTGGTGCCAGGGCGTCCACCGGGGACCCCACTCACAGAAGTGCCTGCAGATGAATGCATGTGGACCGGGGCGTGTGACTGAGATCACGGTGGAGGCGCCGTTGGGCTCCTGGCTGTGACGGGTCACTGTCATTACGAGGAGGTTACCCGGAAACGGGTGCAGTGGTGTCAGCGCGGCCTGCCGTCTGCAGTGAGCGCAGAAGTGGGAGGTGAAGCCCCCGTCATCTCATTCCTCGTGCTGGAAACAGAAGACCAGCACACTGACGGATCTCGGCATGTTTTTGTGGGTCTGTCTCTGGGCTTCCTGTTATTCTGCTGATCTACTGGTCTCTCTGAAGGGTCCTGTGCTGAGGCAGCGCCTCTCAGTCTCCTGTAGGGCAGCCCACTTGGAAGATTTTTTGTTATTCTACCTTTTGTCTTTCATGCACATTTTGGTAATAAGCTCATGTGTGCATACTCAGGCCCTTGCTGGGAGTTTGATAAGAATTGGACTAAACCTGTGGCTCAATTCGGGGTGAATTAACATCTTTACAGCGTTGAGTCTTCTCCTTCATTAAAACATCTCTCTCCGTTGATTCATCGATTCTCTCCTCCATGCTTGCAGCTTTCCGCACACCATTTCGTCCGTGCTATATTAGATTTGCATTTCGGTGTTTTGTGCAATTATAGGTGGTAATGTCTTTACAGTTTCTGTTTCCACATATCCTTTGTTAGCATAAAAATTCATGTGATGGATTTTTGTACAGTGATTTTGCGCCCTGTAACTTGGCCAAACTCACTCATTGGTTCTAGAAGTTTTAAAACTGTAGATTCTTTGGGATTTTCTGTACAAACCACCATGTAGGCTGACCGTGTTTCCTTGAGACAAAACCAGGGCACTGGGAGGGCAAAAAAACAGGACCGGGCTGTGTGCTGGCGGCGCGGGCGATGGGAGGCGGCGCAGAGCTAGTCGCTGCTGCGCAATGTCAGTTAGCGGTGGTGTAAGGGCGTGTGGCCCGGTGGGACGCCACACCGGCGACTGGGCTTAGGTGAAGCCATATTTGGCTGCCCTGCAAGCCCCGCTCTGAGTGTTCGGCCTAAAGCAGGTACGCTTTAACCATCCCAGGGCCAAAATGTCCAGTTACAAGGCCATTTATAACGCGGGCCAGAGGGTCAGCTGCTCTGGGGCCCCCTCCGCAGACTGGGCCCAGGGCAGCTGAAATGCCCTTTGACCCCGCGTTAAGACAGCGCTGGTATATTCAACACGGGACAGAATTGACATTTATGGTAAATGACGGACGGTCAGGAAATATGAAGAAAGGTACTGTCCTGTGTAAAGGGTCCATGTGGTCGGCCTGCCCTGATGCCGTGTGGGAATAAGAAGAGTCTAACTTCTGCTTTTCTGACGTGTGAGTCTTTATTCCCTTGCACTCCAGCTACCTCCCCGTGCACGCCGAGGTCCAGGAGCCCTACGTGTACCTACAGAGCAGCCAGCTGGAGGTCGGCGGCCTCTATGTGGGTGTGCCCACGAGGGCAGCCATCACACTGGTCAACGGCACACTGCTGCCCACCCGCTTCCACTGGGGCAAGGTGGGTCTGCAGTCTGCAGCGCCAGAGGCCAGGCCAAGGGGACGGGCCCCGGTGACCCCAGGGCAGCTGTCCAGCCTCCACCCCGCGCCTGTCCCTCACCTACATGGCCAGAAAAGCTGATGTCCTTGAGGAGAAGCATGTCCTTGCCCCGTGCCAGGGCCTCTGGTGAACACAGCTGGACCCCAGCCTGCGTGTCCTGTGATGGGCACTCAGCTCTGGACCTGCTCTGTGCTATGGACGTCACACCACACCCTGGCATCGGAGGCAACCCTCCCTACTCCCCACCCACTGGCTTCCAGGGACCCCTCAGTGCGAGGAGAGAAGGGACCGTGGACCCCCAGACATGGGCCCCAGCCCTCTGGCCTGCGGTGGGCCAGTGTGCCAGCTTCCACAGAGCACAGTCCTTTTGGACCGAGTTCATCTGGGAGCCCAGCACATGACCACAGGCCTCTGCATGTGTCTGCCAGCTCCTGGGGTGCCAAGCAAGCTGCTGTATAGCAAGAGTCTGCCCCAGCCGGGGACTGCTGGGCCCCAGTGAGGAGCGCCAGCTCAGACTGGAGCTGACGGCTCACACCCCGGTGAGTGAGGGCCTGCGTGACAGGCAGCAGCAGTGTCTGCGCTGCCTGCTCCGCGTCCACCCCGGGGTCCCCTGGTCCTGGAGTCGGGGAGAGACTGCTTGCATGTGAATCGGGGGCCTCGTTCCTGCAGTCAGGGACATGAGAAACAGCCTGGGGTGCCCTGAACCTGTGGCCACGTCTAACCTTTGGCCCCAGCAGCAGCCCTGCCCGGGCCTGTTCTCTGTGGCCATGGGCAGTTGTCCCGAGACCTGGCACAGAGCTGCCCACAGCCTGTGCTGCAGCTGCTGAGGGGCCACCCTGCTCCCCCAGACGAGTGGCTTCACACCCACACAGCCCACGGGAAACCCAGGCAAGTGCTAACGAACCATTTGTCATTGTGTTGGGAAAAGAAACACCTTCCTTGCAGAGACCTGCAGGTGCAGGTCCCAGGTCCCTGCCATATAGGGGACAGTGGGCTTTCTACCCTCACTGAGCCTGAGTTCTAAGGCGACAGCCGACAGGCCTTGCACAGAGCCCGCCGCACTCAGGAAAGGCTGGATCTGTGGCGGCAGCCCCATCAGAATACACGCACAGTTCCTAGGTCCACTTTGGGGGGCTCCCTCCATGTGGATCTGCCTAGACGTTTGGGGCAGACTCACAGGCAGGAGCCCTGAGGGGCTGGACCGCTGGGCCTATGGCCGGTGGCTCCTGGGGTCCTGACAGCCTTCACAGGACGAGCCTGGACAGGGCAAGCCTTCGGGTTGACTCCCGCCCCAGCAGCCCCTGTGCTGGGAAGACTGCCCGGCACAGCCTGGGACTTGATGTGGTGTGGTGATGTGGCCTTTTGTAGGAAGAGCTGGCTGACCTGGCCCTCCCTTGTCACGTGTCTGGCATGACAAACCCACTGGTCCTGGGCATCTCTGGGAAAGCCCAGAGGCTGCAAGTGGCCATCTCCATCCCTACAGAGGACTCTGACGACAGGTGAGCCCGGGCCGGGGCAGAGTGTGCGCCGTGGCGCCGGCCTCTTCCCCGCCTGTCCCGCAGGCGGGGGCCCTCGGGTCCCTGTGACGGAGCCCTGCATCTGCCCACCCGCCCGCCCTCGGTGTGGTGTCCCCATGCGGAGCCCTGGTGGCCTGGCCGGTGGGGACGGCACGGTTACGGTGCCGCACGTGTGGCCCAGTGACTGGCAGGTGGCTGTCTGCCCCTGGCCAGGAGGCCGGGTCTGGGGATCGGGATGAGGCAGTGTCTGAGCGGCCGCTGGGCAGGCCGGGCACATAACCCAGCGCCTGCCGGCCGGCAGGGCCCCTGCAACAGCACTGTGGCCCGACCACCCTGAGGAGCTGCGCCTGGACTTCGGCTCCGCGGTGCCGCTGAGGACCCGCGTGCACCGCCAGCTCGTGGTGACCAACTGCACCCCAATACAGGCCTCCTTCGCCGTGGAGTTGGAGTTCTTCGGCAGCCCCCGGCGCAGCCTGAGCCAGAAGCCCGGCCCGTGAGTCCACTTCTGTGGCGGCTCCTGCGAGGGCGCAGGGCGCGGCGGGGCCTCCGTGTGGCCTCCAGCGGGGATGGGTCTTCCAGGCCGGCGGCTTGGGCAGACCAGGCGCAGGCCCCTGAGCAGGGTGACTGCAGGCGACAGGGAGTACCACGTGCCTCGGCCAGCAGCACATGCAGAAGCAGGGACCCCCATGGGTCCCCCATGGATGAGGCGGATCCCTCCGCACTGCTCGCCCATGGGCATCGTGGACGTGGAGTGGTCACCAGTGCCGGCCAGCACTGACCAGAGGGCTGGCTGAGGGTGGTGGGCCTTCTGCCAGGCTGGCTCAAAAGTGGCCACAGAGAGGGGTCTGCACCAGAGTTGGCTGCTTCAGCGCCTCACAGCCCCTGAGCCTGAGCCCTGAAGCAGGTGGGAGCCACGCAGCCCTAAGCCTTGGAGTGAGCAGTTGCAGGCTGGGCAGCCGGCAGAAGGCTGCACACAGGGCCTGTGCAGAAGGGAGGGCAAGAGGCAGCAGTCTGTTCTGGGTTTGCGCAGGGCTGCAGGGCCGCCCAAGTGTTGGGAGGCACCCCGGGGCTAGTTTGCGCTGGGCGGCAGCCGTGCTGTGGGAGCCAGGAGCAGAGGAGAGGAGGGGCCCGGCCACTCTCCCTGGGGTCAGGGGCCCCCTTCCTCTGCTGGGAGGACGTGAGGCTCAGAGGAGGGGCTCAGGGCCAGGGAAGCCACGAGCTTGATGCTTTCCCTGTGTCCCTTCCTGAAAAGCCCTGACATGCCCTCTGCCCTGCTGAAGACGGCACGGGTTCAACAGCTCTTGGCCAAGAGAGAGCAGCTGGGTAAGAGCCTGCGGGGAAGGCGCTGAGCCCTGCCGTTGGCAGAGCAGCTTTTCTGCAACCTGAGGATGTGGGCAGTAGCTGCCAGTGGGCGAATTGACCAGAGGCGCCATCTCAGTGCCTCTGACAAGTCCCTGAGACAGCTGCGGCCCTACAGCGGGCAGGGTCCCCTCTTTCAGTGAGGCCACCTCCTTGCTGGGGCACAAGGCTGGGACACAGGGCCTGGATTTGATGTAAGACAGGCGGGGGCTCAGGAGGGAAGGTGTCCTCCGGGACCTGGCCCCATGGGAGCTGAGAGGGGGCCTGTGACTCCCAGGAGGAGGGTGCGTTCAGCCTGGCCAAGGACTGGCCTTGGGGCTTACCTGGTACTTGGCAAACATTGAGGGTGTGGACCTCATTCCTGCCTTGAGGGCTGGATCGCCATTCCTGATCTCCCCAGATTTTATGGAACGGATGCTGTCACACAGGAAAGGCGCTGCCTTCTTCCCCCACACCCCCCGGGGCACGCTGGGGCCCTACCAGCAGATCCGCATCGACATCACAGGCTGTGCCAACATGTGGGGCGAGTACTGGGACCACCTCATCTGCACGGTAAGGGTGTGAGGGCAGCCGGTGGCCCTCAGCCCCAGCCTTGCTCTCCTCTGGCAGTGGCCTCAGCCCCGCCTCTCACCAGGCTGTGAAGGTGGGCCCACCATGCTGGGAAAGCCACCGGCACCTGCAGCAGCCCCAGGACGGAGGCGGTTGGGCAGAGGAAACTTCCATGCCTTCCCCGGGAGGGCAGGAGGTCAGACAGCGGGGGGCCTGCTGGGCGGGAAAGGCAGCAGCCTGGCAGAGACCGCTGCTCCCACGTGCCTCCCTTCTCCCCTCACTTTCATTTGCTGACTCAGCCAGCAAGCCAAGCAGCCCGTGTTGGGCCCCCACGTGCCCCGGAGCCGGGCAGCTGCAGGGGCGAGCTCAAAACTGAGCACACAGCCAGGAGCTCCCTGCAGGGGGCTGCGGGGTGCCTCCATCTCGCACTGTGCAGCGGAACAGGGAGGGGTCTCATGTGTCTCCTGGACGGGAGAGCAGAGGTTTGCTTTCAGTGGTGTGAGCAGGTATGACAGCGCCGGTGACCTCAACATGCCAAGCTGTTAGCCAACACTAGCAGGCAGGACACTGCAAGTGAGGCAGAGACCCTGGCCACTGGACACACCCCTGTCAGGCACTCGGAACTGAAGGAGCGAAATTAGACACAGCGAAGCCAGCTTCTGTGAGAGGCTTCAGAGCTGTCGTGAGCGAGCTGGGCGTGTGGGGATTCCCGTCCTTCGGGGCACGTTTGGAGCCGGGCCTGCGCAGGTGTAGCGTTCCGCCAGGGAAGAGGTTTCCTCCCGGCAGCCTTCTTCTCCAGGCAGGGTGAGGACCGCTCAGGCGTCTGTGTCCGCGTGGAAGACGGGCCATGGCCGGCTGTGCGCCGTGGGGCTGTGCGCTGCTGTTAAACGATGCCGCAGACCTTCGCAGGCTTGCTGGTCCGTGTGCCCTTCAGAGCAGAGAACCGACAAGCATGCCCTCCTGCTCGTGTTTACGTCTGTTTTTATTGTTTTTAAAGAGGCAGGAACGAAGGCAGGCAGGCAGGAAGAGAGAGGGGGCAGCATCTATTTAGTTAGTTGTTCTTTCTGGTCGCTCCCCTGGGCCCGGGTCTCGCTCTCAGGCCCTTTGCGTGGACTGTACCAGAGTCGCAGACTTAACGCCCGAGCCACCCGGGCGTGCCGAGTATGTCTGTCTCAGCTGTCAGACACCGAGATGTCAACAGTGAGTTTTCTGGGGAGGGCTGCGGGTGACTGGCAGACTGTATTTTGAATCTTTTTTAAAAAGTGTTACTCTTAGAGAAAAATAACAAAGGTCTTCCCATTTAGAAGATACTGAAACTTGGTTAAAGAGCACTAAGAGGCCAAAGGTTGTCCCGGCCATGTGCGCCGGCCTGGGGCAGGGTGGCTGCAGGGTGGCGGGGGGTCTGGGGCGCGCTCAGGCAGTGAGGGGCATCCTGGGCTGGAGGGGCGCACGGTGGGAATGGGAGCGGGCAGCAGAGACCAGTACTCTTGCAGGTGGGAGACCTGCCGCCGGCCGTCATCCCAGTGCACATGGCAGTGGTGGGCTGCCCAGTCAGCTGCCTGCGGACCACCCTCTCCAACGCTGGCCAGCTGCAGAGGGAGCCTGTCATCAGGTGCCCCGCCGCTCTGCTCTCCCAGGGGCCCCGGGACACCCTCCAGCCACACCCCAGCTGCCCAGCGGGCGGGTTCTCTCCAGCTGGCCCAGGGCCTCTTGGTGCACCCCACACAGCCCCAGAACAAGGCACCCGAGGGGCGAGGCCTCGGGGGCATGGCTGCCAGTCTAGATGTCGCCGGGGCAGAAGCAGCAGGCGGTCAGTGTGGCTGGGACAGCGAGCGGGCCAGGCCCTGGTCTGCCAGGCACGGGGTCTCCAGCCTGGGGTGGGGTGACTGCGAGCTGAAGCCCCGCACAGCCCGTGTCCCTGCCCGCCTCCCCTGTAGCCCCACGCTGCGCGCTGGTGGGGCCGTGCTGACCCGGTTTTCTGCCTCCAGGTTTGGCACCCAGGTCTCTGGAGGAGATACCGTTCCCCGGGCTGTTCGCCTGAATAACTCCAGCCCCTGTGGTGAGGCCCTCGTGAGATAAACGGGGCTCCTGTGGGCTGTGCCGTGCGGTGGGCAGGGCTGCGGGAAGCTTCCGGGCCCTTTTCAGGACCCGGGAGTCCGGAGTCTCTGAGGGGGCTACCCAGGGGCCATGTGGGGACAGCGCAGGCCGGTCCAGGTTATCAGAGCCCTTCCCCCTGAGGACGGGCCGGCCCCACCCAGTGCTGGATTCCTTGTGTCCCAGGGCAGAGAGGCCACTCCTGTCAGTCACTGTGGCCCGTGGGACAGACCCTTTGCTAGGTGTGGGAAGAGATGCTGGGGACACAGGAGACAGGACAGTAGGGTCAGGAGACAGGAGACAGGAGCGAAGGGTCAGGAGACAGGACAGTAGGGTCAGGGGACACAGGAGACAGGAGAGTAGGGTCAGGACACAGGAGACAGGACAGTAGTCGGGACACAGGAGACAGGACAGTAGGTCAGGGGACACGGACAGCACAGTAGGGTCTCCGCGAGGCTCCACCATGGCAGCAGGACAGATCTGGTGGCTGCCAGCTTGCAGAGTGCACTGCGCTGGGGCGGGGGTCCCAGGCTAGTCCCAGGACGACGAGCTGACCGGCCTGGGGAGTGTCGGGGACGAGAGGCCCCGTGGCGCCGTGTTCGCGCTCAGCCAGCCAGGTGCTCTGCTCTGCAGGCCCACGAGGACGGTATTGTGCCCACGGGCCGTCCCCAGGGCAGCGCCGGGCTCTGTGGTTCTTCGGTGCCTGGTGCCTGGTGTGTGGGGAGAGAACTGCACTGTCCTTGACTGTCGCCAGCTCTGTCCCCATGGAGAGAGCACACTGCCATCTGCCTGTCACCCTGCTGTACCTGGTCCTCCATGCCGTGTCTTCTGTCGCCAGCACTGTGCCCCCGAGGACCAGGTCTCCGGCGTGAGCGCCTCCGCTGCGCCCTGCTGGTGCTCCGGCCACGGTCCACGGGGGCTGGCCAGCCTGGGCACTGGGCACCTCCCCACCCCAGCACACCTGCATGATCGTGATGCTGCTTTTCTGGGCGAGAGCTGAGCTTTTAAGTCCCGTCTGAAATGACTACGCAGGAAAGTCAGTTAACCCCATGCTGCTGTTTTCCTGTGTAGCTGGAATTTCTCCTCTTCTCCACGCAGCTCCTCCCTGGGGCCCTCGTCCCATCAGAGCCTGCTGCGCTGGGGCCCGGGGAGAATGGCTGGAGGACGTTCAGCAGCAGAGACCAGCCACTCTCTGGGGATAGTGCTCGCCAGTCCCTCAGGCTGAGCCAGTGGTCCCTGCGCCGGGGCGGCTGCGCACTAGGGCTGGTGGGCAGTGCCCACCTTGCTGTGGGGGTGCGGGCCAGGAGCCGTCATTTGGCAGAGAAGCCTGTTCGTGGGGCGAACGCTGACTGGGGTGCTCCTGGGGAGCAGCTCGAGGGGACATCACCTGGGGGCTGGGAGAAGGGCTGCAGCGGGCGGGGCGGTGGGGCTGTGCAGACACGACACGAGGGAGGCTGCGGTGGCGCCTGACCTGGGGCTTCTGGAGCCGAGGGTGTGGCGGTGCCGCTGCTGGGGACCGAGGTGCCAGTGGCACGGTGGGCAGTGGGGCCCAGGAGTCATGTCACTTTAATCTCCTAGGTTTTGCCAGGTGGGGAGAGGGTGAGGCGCAGGGAGCCATGAGGATCCTGGCGAGACAGGTGTTGGCACGGGGCCTGCACTAGCCCGCTGGAGGAGGACGGGGCTGGTGCAGAGAGGGGAAGGCTGGGCTGGGACCCCAGTGGGGGCCCTGCACGTAGGCCAGGAGGGGAGGCCTGGGGAGAGCACCGGGTCTGAGCGCCCGCCTCACGCATCTGGCGACCGGAGGGCTGGGCAGAGGCGGACGGCCTCGGTCACAGACTTTAGACATGAGGCTCCCCTGGAAGTGGTCAGAGGAAGGTGTGGAGAACAGCCACCTCTGGGCTGTGAGGAGGCCCAGGGACGCCGTCTGCTGCTTTTCTCTGTCCCTCTCCCTGGCACGCGCTCCAGACATCCGCCTGGACTGGCAGACCTTCGTTCCGGAGGACAGAGAGGACCGGCTGGTGGAGCTGCTGGTGTTTTACGGGCCGCTCTTCCCACTACGGGACCCGGCGGGAGACGACCTCGCGAGCCCCGAGACCCCTGAGAGCAGCACCAGCTGGTCCCCAGGTCCATCCAGTGCATCGAGCTGCAGCCAGGGCCCCGCCCAGGTGAGAGCCGGCGCGCAGGGCGGGCGGGTGGCCCCGGGTGCAAGTGGGCCTGCAGCCAGTGTGAGCCTCTGACTCCTTGATGACAGGCCGACGGCAGCTCCAGGGCCCGGCGCGGGCTCATCTCTGTCATCCTGCAGGAGCACGGTGGCGTGCCCTCTGACCAGCTGTACCGAGTCAGCCCCCCGCAGGTGGTGAGTCTGTGGGACGGGAGCTGCCCGGGAGCGCCCGATGGGCAGGGCAGCGCTGAGGCTGCCTGTGTGCAGGTGGTCCCTGCCGGGGGCAGCAGCACCATCCGCATCTCCTTCACGCCCACGGTCCTCGGCCCCGACATTCTGCACAAGGTGGAGTATACAGGCTACGCCCTGGGCTTCATGAGCCTGGACAACCAGGTGAGACCCCCGCCCGGGTGCCCCAGACGGCGCCTGCCAGCCAGTGCAGACCCACCAGTAGCATGTCCTTGGCAGCTGCAAAGGGAGCTTCCAGGCAGGTGGAGGCGCCTGCAGGGATTTGCAGTGGAACCCCTGCGGCTGGACCTGCAGGGCTCCGTGAGGCCTGCACAGTGAGTCATGACTGCTGGCCGTCTGCCCACCCAGTCCCCGTGGGGCCCAGAGAGGGCTCGAGAAGAGGGTGGCTGTGGAGAAGCCAGCGGGTGGCCCGGGAGGCCCTGCCCAGCGGTTCCTGTCCTGCAGGCTGAGGCTGGGGCTGGACCACGGCAGCGGCATGGAATTCCGGCAGCAGGCCAGCGACCTCATCCCCAGGGAGCCCTGCGTGGGGGTGAGTGCCGAGGTGGCCTGGCTGGTGACCCCCCTCCCCACTCCCACCCCTTCCGGTCTCCCACTGACCCTGTCCCCCAGGTGCTGAGTGAGCTGCTGAGCACGCGCCACCTGAGGCTGAGCAACACCACGGACATCCCCCACTGCTTCTGGCTCCGGGTCCCCAAGCCCTTCTCTGTGTGTGCGGGGACAGCGGCCGCTGGCAAGCAGCTGGTGCTTCGCCCTCAGGAAAGCATGCTGGTCAGTGTCCTGGGGCCTCATGGGCACACACGACACACCACCCTCACGGGCCTGCACGCGCTCTGCACGCTCACCCCAAGCAGGCTCCTCAGGGCCGAGGTCACTGCCTGTGCTGGACTTGCAGCCCACTGCCAGGGGCCTGCGCACATGGGCACTCGGGGGTGCCCCGACGTGTGTCTAGGCCTGGCCCTCCCCACAGGTGAGCTCAGGACCAGCAGGCGCACGTGGCCTCCCTTTGCTGGCGCCAGTCACAAGGCCTAGACCTGCAGGGCCTCAGCTGGCTTTTGGAAGGAGGGCAGGTCACAGGCCTGCGGCCACAAGGGCCCACCCTGCACTGTGGGCTCCCAGGCTCCCTCCTGCTTCAGACCCCCCCACCTCCCCGACCCCTGTTCGAGCCCCGTCCCGAGCCCTCGCTTAGACTTAGCTCTGCTGGGCGCCCTCCATGCGCACACTCCTCAGAGCACCTGTTCTTCAGAACACAAGTCCGCGCAGGCGCTGGTCCCGGGCGTCTGGCCATTGACCACTCAGCCTGTCTACACAGAGCCCCCACTCCCTCCCGCTCGCCCCTCGCAGGGCCCTCCCCCTGCAGCACTGCCCCCAGTGGGCTTTCTTTCCACATGTCCCGTCACCCATGCTGTCCGAGGCTGTCCGAGCCTGGCAGCCCTGGTGGCCTTTAGAGTGTTGGCCCCCTGAGGGGGCCGGGCTGGACCAGACCAGGTGTGCTCCCCTGCTCGCTCGAGTCTGGCCTGGGCGCCAGGTGTGATTCCTAGCCTGGGTCTCGGGCCAGTCTCTGGCTTGGTGTCCTCACACCAGCGTGCCCCAGCCCACCCGCCACAGAGCTCAGGGCTCTGAGAAAGGCACATCTGACTAGCTGCCCCCCGGAAACTTATCAGGCTCTCGGCTGCACTCAGGACAGACGCAGCCCTGCCGGCCCTCCAGGGCTGCCCGGTCCGGGTCACAGGGGTAGAGGAGTTTGCCAGCTGGCCCCCAGGTCCTGGGCCGAGCACGGCCTGTCCTGTACCAACAGGTCTGCGCCCGGCGCAGGTGGCAGACATGTTTGAGGCAGGAGCACAGGGCTGGTGACCTGCGGGCCATGTGGGTCGTGGAGGGAGATGGATGCGGGTGGGTTGGGGTGGGGTGCGGATGCGGCCTTCAGCAGTCTGAGGTGACCCCGGCCCTGTCCACTCAGGTGAGCGTGTCCTTCTCACTATCCCTGGAGCTGCTGTCCTATCAGAAGCTCCCAGCTGACCAGATGCTGCCCGGAGTGGACATCCGGCGGAGTGAGAGAGGCGAGAAAGAGATGGTTTTCACGCAGGACCTGCTGCTGGAGTACAGCAACCAGACCTCCCAGGTAGGACTGCTGCTGGTGCGAGACTGGCCTCTACCCCTGAAGCTCAGCGGAGGACACCCCAGCAAGGCCTGCACACCTGGAAGAGGCCTTGACCGCACGGGCCTCCGTCCTGTGTGTCCCAGGAGCTTGGGGCCAGCGGAAGTGCTGGGTGGGGAGTCATGGCTCGGGGATGGGGTGTGCACCCCGTCTGATCAAAGGGACAGGGTGGCGGGAGGGGACAGGAGCTCCCTAGGCAGCTGAGGGCAACTTCTCAGCAGGTGGGGCCCAGGAGGGGTGCAGGGGGGCCTGGCTCTGTGGACTGACCGGGCAGCGATGTGGAGGCCAAGCCGCTGAGGCCCAGGGGAAGGAGTGGCCCGAGCTGCGGGTTAGGCCGGCCCCAGGTGCGCGGAAGAGGGGGCAAGCCGGTTTGGTCACGCGTGGCCCTTTCCCTGGCAGAGTCCCCGCGGCGCTGTGGCCTAGCGCCAGCGGTCCCCCTGGTGCCGCGCGGGGTCTCAGGCCGGGGTGGGCAGGGCCTGTCAGACCAGCAGGGCACCGCTGGAGCGCGCGTCACGGCACCTGCCTAGTCCAAGGCTCTGGCCCCCCAGGTGGTGCCCCTCAGGGCCACTGTGGCCGTGCCTGAGCTGCAGCTCTCCACCAGCTGGGTGGACTTCGGGACCTGCTTTGTCAACCAGGAGCGGGTCCGGGAGGTCGGCCTGATGAACCTGAGCAGCTGCCGGAGCTACTGGGCGGTGCTGATGGGTACGGTGTCCACGCCCCG
>RJWH01008256.1:0-32135 GCA_004363575.1 Solenodon paradoxus
TGTCTGGTGATAAGGAAGGAATGGGAGAACGGGAACAGTCCAGGCTACAGTTAAGTGGAGGGGTCCCTCGGAGGCAAGATGGATCCCGTCTACCCCCATTACCGAGATCTGGGAAGGAACTAGGGGTCCAGAAAAAAACAAAACAAAACAAAACGGTAAAACAGAGTAGGCAGCCCCCGTGTCCACGAGAAAAGATGGACTTACCCTCTACCTGCAACGTTACCCTGGGCTCTGCGAGGGTGGGGCAGCATTCAGAAGCCCAAGGAGCTCCGATGTGGCCAGAGGCGAGTTCGCGCCTTGAGCTAATTCTCCGCGTGGAGGCGCCGGGGACGAGCTCTTAAGGGGACAAGCATCCTTCCAGTGGCCGAGCTGCCAGCAGTCTGGGCAAGGCCTCCTTGGCGGGGCTGCCTTCATTCCAGTTTAAGGCTTTGCCCCCATTGCCACCGGCCGCAGGGCCGCCGGCATAGCCTGGGTCTGCAGGGCTACTTTTTGCTGTAAGCGCGCCTGGCGGGCGGCTGCAGCCTCTGCTTCCCAATTATTAAGAACCTTAAATGCCATGTTCACCAGATCTCGGATGGCGGTTTGGGGACCATCCTCGGCCTTTTTCAGTTTTTTTCTTTTTTGGCTGCGGGTGGTAGGGGGAGGGGGGAGGAGGAGGTGCGGGGCCCCCTGCAGAGTTAGAGGAGGAGGAAGGAAGCCCCGGAACAGAGGGTGTGGAAGGTCCGCCAGGCTCCAACCCCAGGCACTGGAGGGCCAACGGCAGGGGTGGGGGCAGGAGTGCAAAGTCCAAAAGCCCTGAATGTAGGGAACCTCAGGCCATTTCCCAGTCCATGGGCAGAAATTGTCTAAGTCCATCAGGGTAGCGAATTTGAAAGTGTCGGGCTGGTATAACGGCCTGGCCGTAATCTTGCCCTCCCATTTTTTGGTCCCCAAGGAACAACAGATAGGGAATTGGCGTCCCTCAACCCAGTCTGTTGAGCTGGTCAGACAAATGGGAGTCTGAGTGCAGGGACGTCTCCTCTGTCGCTCAGATCCCGGTTACGGAGGAGGAGAGCAGTCTCTCCAGAGAGGGTCTCCCTGACGCAGCGCTGCGATTTTCTGTGAGAGCAGTCTCTCGGTATCAGTACCCAGGGGCCCGGATTCAGCGGTTGGGGACCAAAAAATTTGGGACGGTGACACTTACCCTGGTTCGTAGTCTGGACGGGAGGGGTGGCCACGAGGCCTCCTCGGGGAGCGGGGAGAGGAGCGGTCCTAAGCAGACAACAACTCCTCCTGGGATTCGGCACCAAAATGTAAGGTTTTTCTGGGCTCCGCGAGGAGACAAGCTCAATCAGACAAAAAATGTCAAATAGCCAGGGCTTTATTGGGGTTTTCACACCTGGGCGAAACTCCCAAGTCCGCCGAGGGCCGGGAAGTTGCGGGCTTGGAAGTCGCGGGCTTAGAAGTCGCCCGCAGAACAAAGGGTACTGGCTCTTTAAGCAGAGGAATTTCGCAGGCTTTCCATATGGCGATTGGGATTGGCCCTGTGAATCCAGGTGTGGGGGTTGCATCCCTTATTCTGACGTCATCCACCTTTTTCCCGGGCTTGGCCTTTCCTGGGCATGGCCACTGCTGCTTTTGTCTCTGGGCCAGCCTAACAGTGTCTACTACTGTTGTGTTATTGTCTATGTCTACTTTTAGCTCTTTCAGTATTTTTTCATCTATATTTAGATGGCCTGCTATTGAGTATGTGTACAGTTATTTTTCTTGATTTATTACCTCTTCGACCACATGGTAGTGTTCGTCTGCCTTATTATGTATTTTTTAGATAGAAGGTTATCTTGTGTGATATTAGTATTGCAGTTCCTGTTGTCTTTGATACCTGTTGCTTTGATGTATTTTTCCATAAACCTGGATTTTCAAGCTATATTTATTTTTGTATCTTATACGTGTTTCTTACAGACATAATATCCTAATTTTATCCATCCAGTCATTATGTGATTTTTGGTTAATGAATTCAATCCATTTACATTTAAGGTGAGATCTGATAAGTAGGGATTTATTGCTGTATTTTGAGTATCTCTTTTCAGTTATTTTGGGGTTTTTTTTGACCCTGATGTTTCTTTTTCCATTTATTTTTGCTTTTTCTTCTGGATGTTTTTCTCTGTTAATTATTTTAATATCTTCTGCTTATCAGTTATATATCACTTTAGTTTTAGGCATAGGTAGCAACCATGTAAGTTGTATCTACTTTTACCACTCTGGCAGTTTTTTATGTGCTGAAATCATGTCACATTTATGTTTATACAGGTTCCACGTATTTTCCCCCCATATTATTTATTTTATTATTTTATGTTTTTTCTTCTACCCTCTTTGTCCTGTCAGTTTCTGATTTTGATTTGTTGTTTATTGCCATTCTTGGGGTTTGATTATGCTTTTGTTTTAATTTTTCCTGTTGTAGAACGCTTTTCAAGATTCCTTGAAAGGCAGATTTAGTAATGAAAAAATCCACTGACTTTTATCATTGAAAACCTTTATTGTTCTGTCATATTAGAAAGATAAATTTGAAGTGTAGAGTATTCTTGGCTGGTGGTTTTTGCCTTTTACTATTTTCACTATGCTGTTTTACTCTCTCCTGTTCTGTAGAGTTTCTGTAGAGAAATCTGATTATAGCCTGGCAGGCATACATTTGTATGTTATATTTCCATTTAGTAGGATTGATTTAAAATAAATATATCTTTATTATTGGCTTTTGGTAGTTTTACCAAGATGTTACTTTAAATAGATCTATTTACACTTGAAAATGTTGTTGTATTTGCTTCCTGAACATCCATGGTTACTTTTTTGAGAGTTGTAAGATGTTCTTTCTTATTACTTCTTCAAATAATTTGTCTGTTCTTTTCATCCTCTCTTCTCCTTCCTAAGTTTCTATTATTCTTGTCTTTGTCATTCTCATGGGATCTGATACTTCATAGAGAATTTCTTTATTTAGCTTCAATCTTGTTTCTCCCTCCTCTTTCATGAGATTCCCTTCTGTAATCTTATCTTTAATTTCTGAGGTTTGTTCCTCTGTAAGACTGATTTGTTTACGGAGCTTTCTAAGGCTGCCTCCAAATCATTGATTGTATTTTATCTTTAGCATTCCTTCTAAGATTTTCTTCATAGCCTCACTCTCCTTTCATTTTCCTTTTTGATCTGCCTCCTCTCCTCTAAGTTCTTGCAGTTATCTTTGGAAAAATGATTGTGTCTCTTGCATTTCATTCAACTTTTTTATAACTATTATTTTGAGTGTTTTATCTGTTTGGTTGTCTCAGTCAATGTCAATGGATTTCTTCTCTAGGCAGCCACCAGTGTCTTCCTCCCTTTGGGTCATTAGCATTTTGTTTTGCAGGGATTTATATTTTAGCATATATATCCTTTCTGCCTTGTATATAGCACAGTGGCTTTTCTATCATTTTTCTTTTTTTTTCTGGGTAGCAGTTTCTGTGGTACCCTCATAGAGTCTTCAGAGGGATTGTGGATTCTGAAATTTGCAAAAGTGAACAGCGGTACTGAAGCTGAGTTCTCTCTTCCACCAGTATAATGATACTTAATCTTACTAGGTTGCTGTCTGCAAGCATTGGCAGTGGTAGGGGAGGTTACTCTGGCATTGATTTTCATCTGGGCTGATGGCCTGGCAGGTTTCTTAGGTGTAGTGGGGACTATGTGGCTTCAGTGGTGGTGGTGGGGATAGTTAAAATGTTCCTTTAACTAATGCTTTATAGAAACGTAAAAGAAATGAATATGGTGAAGACTATATAACAATACTATGCTAGTTAATTTTAAGTGCTTACTACAGGGAGCACACTGTTTTCAGTGTTTCCTGGAATTATTCTTTAAATCCTCCAAACAATCTTATGAGGAATTTATTTCCACTCATGCTTCATAGATAGAAAAGAGAAAAATTAGGGAAACAATTTTCATTTATTTCTAATGCCTACTCAGCAGTAATTGACAGACACAAGATTAACTCCTCAGGAAGTATATTTCCAGAAATCTCTTCCCTAATTTCTACAGCAGACTACTTTATGTGTTTATATATATATATATATATATATATATGTATATATATATGTTTGTGATTATTTTTTCTCTTATAGCAATACAGAAATACAGACACATATTTGGTGAGTGTGAGATAATCTAGGAGAAAAAAATAATATTTTGTAATTAAAAATATTACTTTAATTTAATTTATTCAAATTATTAATAAAGATCAATGTTCTAATTTTAAATTGTTAGCTTCTCACTATAACTGGTAGAATGCATACTATGATATTATTAAGAGGATTATTCTAATCTGTTACTAATTTCACTTTAATTATCTAAATTTGGTAATTCCTTAAGAAATTCAAGTTCCACTTATGGATATTATTTTGCTGTGTCATTATGCACAGTTGTAGAAAATACAATATTCATGAGCAATCGCTCATAGTTCACACAGATCTTATCACCATATCTAAATATTTCTTCTAGTATATTGAACTGAATGAGAATGCAGAGTAATTGGTTATACAAAATATATAAATGACAGGAATTCACAATTAAAAAAACTTATTAATTATGCTGTTTTTCTTCATGATAATAATTATTTTGGGAAAATTGCATTTTGAGATACAGATGAGATTCAAACTCTAGGACTATCAGCTAAACTCTCAGAACTGAATATATGGTAGTATAAGCTAGAGTATATATTGTGGTTTACTTAAAATTCTAAATGTAATACAATGGCAAGATTCTTTTTATCAAAAAAGAGAAAATAGTGTCTCAAATTTTAAAGTTCAATTATATTTAACTAGCAATGCCAATGAATTTTAATTATAATAAAGAACATTAATGAAATAAATTTTGCTATTATTTTATAGACATAATGATTTGAGGCATGTGAAAGACTTAAATATTTATACAAACTTGCACTCAGAAATCAATTAACTTTTTTTTCAAGAGCTATGTCTTACATTTGCTATTTTGACCCTTTCCTGTCCATCCAATGCCCATTAGGTGTATATTTTAGTAATATTATTTGATCTTGATTTTTAAATTTCAAAATCATGTGTTCTAGGATTTGAATTTTTAATATTATGATCAGAAAATATTTTAACCACTACTTAATACCTGATTAGTCTCCATTTAAAGTCAGTTTATATGCCAAGACAGCAGGTATACTGTCTTTGACCAATGTTCTTTCTGTCAAATAGCTGCAAATGAATAAGAAAGGCTAGGTGATTTCTTTCTGTCGTTATCAACTTGCACAATTTAACAGCAGAACATAAAAAATTCATTAATATTGATTTCAAAATCTACTTTTAATATCAAAATATTCAACTGATCAATAAAATTTTTTGAAATATGTCAGAGTGTATAGCACTTTATTTTTTATTTTTATTTTTTCTGAAGGAAGAGGCTTAGTCCTAACTATAGAATCTACCCAAATCATTTCAGACTAAAACTTTCCCACTGAAAGTTTGTTGCATTCAACATTTAACTTCAAGAGGTAATGCAATGCAAACTTTTGACAGTAAAAGATCTATACAACTATATTTAAACATTTCTTCATGCAAGCTTACCAATTTAAATATTACAGATAGATGTGACTTTAGAGCCATAATGTTAACTGCTTAAGTCTATATTTTAATATGTTTAGGTACGCATATAAGAATTGTAAATAATATGAATTAGATAAATCTAATTTTAGAGTACAATTATAAAACAGAAGTTCATGTGTAATGTCTAAAGCATCTTACAATATGTGATATTCTCAACACTTACCATTTACCGGGGACTGGGTGTTAGATTAATTTTCAACACAAGCTCATGAATTAGGAATTTATATTCTCATTCAGAAAAAGAAAGTTAACTTTAGAAAAGTTCATGCTTTCGTAAGAACACTTTGTTTCAGATTATTAATAAACTCTCAAGAAAAATTAAACCCAATTTCTCTAGGTTTTGAAACATATTTACTTGAAAACACTAATGCACATAAGATTCAAATTTTATTCAAGATTCACAACATTTTCACATATCTAATCAAGTTGATTACTACTAAAGATATTGCTAAAACCAAACTGCAAGAAGCTCTGATAGCTCAGGTAAAGATCTATAATGAACGATTTATTTGTTTGCTTCTCTTTGGGTCTACATTTTAAATGTTCATTAAATAATTGTCATTGATTTACAGTCCTGCATATAGATTATGGTAAGGATGGAGCTATTAAATGTTATTGGGTAGAGTAGGTATAAGCCATAAATAATATGGAATAGCAATAAGAAAAAAAAATATTTTTATGGATCATTTCCTTTATTCTCATATAATTTATGACTACTGACAAATATTTAATATCTCATAAACTACAAAAGTGGAAATGCAATTATGTAAGCTAGACATATAATTAAAATCTGACGTAACAAAAATAAGCTTGACTATTAACATTTAAACATACAATTTTTAATTGAGAGTAATATCATGACATGATTATATATGCTGGTATATTTGTTTTCTTACATCTTTTCAGCTTCTTTTTCTTGTAACAGTAATCTCACTGACCTTTTAGCATACATAGTATATAAAACTAATTGATGAGGTTGTGAAATACAAAAAGATTATCTAATAATTTAAAATTGACCTATTATTAAAATTATAAATTAATTAATAAGAATTTGTGATCTACATTTTTTAATAAAAGAAAGGTACTTGCAGGAATGAAAGCATATAGGCAGAAAATCAGGAAGAGATAGAAAGAAGAAGCATTTTATTTTATTTTATTTTATTTAGTTGTTCGTCTTGGTTATTTCCCCAGGTCCTGTGTCTTGAACTGGGGACCTTGGGATGTATGTGGATTATACCAGGTAGACTAAGCAGTTACATCACCAGAGCATGTCAAAATATATATAGTGTTAACTTTGATTTCTCAAAAACTGATTTTCACGGTGAATTATGTTTTTCAAGAATTTCAAATTAAAACAGTTTATTTTCATTCAAAATTAGACACATGCTTCCAAAAGAAAGCAAGATATTTAATTTTTTTAATTTCTCGGAGAAAAAGTTCACTTTAAAGAATATATTTATTGAAACTTCTTTGAAAAGATCGCACACACAAATGTGCATGCATGCATACACATACATATTTAATTAGAAACTATGATCATGAAAATTGAAAAAAAATACAGAATAGAGATAATACATATAAGGCATGGATGCATAAAGTACTATACCGTTATTTATAATCATATTCACTAAAAATTGGAAGAATGCGAAATTCAACAAGGAAAATATTAGATGTACAAAAAGAGAGAATAAATTTCATACAAAATGTAATTTCCTTTTTATACTTATGAATACATGCACATATATACTATGAGACATAAATTCAATGGTACCTATATTTCAGCAAATTTAATAAATTTAAATATATATTTCAAATAAATGGATACAACACATTACTATCATTTTGTCATGACAAAAGTAATTATAGGTTGCAATGTTGATTTTTTAAAATGAAACATTTTATGATATTTGGTTTTATTTTTGTGAAAAATGTCACTGGGATTTTGATGGAGACTGAATTAAATTTGCAAATTTGTTTAGATGTTATGACTATGTTATCAACGCTAATGCTTATAACCAATGAGCACAAAATAACTTTCTATTTAGGCAAAAACAATTCTGCGAGAAAGAATAGTTGGAGGATCACTTACCATGACTTCAAATTATACTAAAAAAGCAATAATAAACAAATCAACAAATTATTGCAATGAAAATGGAAACACAGGTAAGTGAAAAGGATTTAAAAGCTCAGAATTAAGTCCTTACATATATGGACCAATAATTTATGAAAAAGCAGCCACAACTCAAAATAGGTCAAATACAATATCCTCAATAAATGTTTCTGATAAAACTGGAATAGCAACATGAAAATAACTGAAATTAGAATACCCTAACACCATATACAAAATGTAATTCAAAATGCATGAAACACTTGTATGTAAGATCTGAAACTATAAATATATGGAGGAAAGCATAAGCAACACATTCTTTGCATACTCTGACATGTCTTTTGAAACTTCATTTCAATGTCAATGAAGGAAAAAAATAAACAAATGGAACTGCATCAAACTAAAAAATTTTCTGCACAGTGAAAGCCATTAGTTATAAAAAGGCCAAATAGATGTTCGCAAATCATACATCTGAAAAGGGGTTAATATCTAATTATATAAATAACACATAAAACTGAGCAACAGAAAACAAAGAAATCAATTTTTAGAAATGGGCAGAAGGTCTGAATAGACATTTATCTGAAAAAATACAGACCCATGTTTAACAAGCACATGAAAAGATGTTCCAAATTCTTGATATTATGGTAATGCACATCAAAACAATGAGATATTAGTTCTCAACTGTGATAATGGCTATTATCCATAAGAAGAAACAGCAAGTGTTGGTGAGAATGTAAAGAAAAGGGAAGATTTATATTCTGTTTGTGGAAGGGCAAATTGCTGCAGCTGTTACGGAAGAATTGGAGACTGCTCAACTTTGAAAATAAAAATATAATAAAAATGCACATTCTAAACATATTTAGTATTATATTGTAATATTCCTTGATAAAATTTAAAAATATAAATTAGAAAAATGAATAAAATATGTTTTTTACAAGAAAAACTACAGAAGATCAAAATACATGCAAAAACATTTCCCCTGTATGACAATTGATAAATTAAAAGCATAACTACAAATATAAAAGAATACTTTCACATTTTTATTTTTCTCTACTGTGAAAAATATGATGAATTTGTACTCTCCTTTTGATTATAGTTTATTTTTTAAAGGAAAGTTGTAAGCAGAAATGCAGGCAAGCACACAGGCAGTCAGGAGGAGGGAGGAGGAGGAAGCACTTCATTTTTATGTAATTGTTCACATTGGTTGTTCTCCTGGCCCCAAGTCTTGAACTTGGGTCCTTGGGATGTATATGGGAGGGATCCCAGGGTGTGCTAGACTTTTAGGCAACCAGGATGCACCCACTTATAATTTGCTTTAAGATACTAATGTGAAACTCCATCCTTTAATTTAATTTGACTACAAATGACTTAAATGTACATATATTGATGATTGTGGTGTGATATACAGATTGAATGTAGTGTTAATCTATGCTCCTGAAATATACAGTATGTAAAATAATAAAACTAATTAAAACATTTTATATAAAATATTGAGATCTTTTTTAAAAAATCATATTAAAATGGAAACACAAAAAGAGTGACATTTAAAGGAGAAACCATGAAATTTTTTATCATTTTGTTTTGAGTAGAAAGTAAGTTAAATATTTTTTAATAGTCAAGGTAAACATATTTTCCTGAATGAAACTAATATGAAGATGATGAAAAATTTTTATATCAAATCTAGTTACTATTTTAATATACCATTGTCTTTAATTTCATAGCTTTTTAGAAATATCTTCAGTTTGATTCTGTTACATAAATTACCACAATTGTTGATACATTTTGTTAGTCTAATAATTTTTCAATTCATTATATATCACCAATTACCTTAGAAGTCATATACATGCAATTTAATTACTCCCTAATTTATAACTGTAAAATATAATAAAGGATAATTATAATTAAAAATTCAAGACACAAAAATATTTCCTTGGAAATAAAGTCACAAAGAATCTTCAACCTATCTAAATAAAGTGCATATAATGCTTATCAAAACTAGATTTTTGAGTTATCGTGATCCATATTCAAATAATCTTTCACTTGCTCTTTGTGGAAACGTGCATAAAATAGATAACAAAGCCACACTCTAAAGCTCTGTGTTTTAGAATTAAATTAAATACTGCATAAAATGTGTTTGTAATACTACCACTACATAAGCATGGGGAAAAAAAAAAACAGTTACATTATTTTCAGTGTTGTGTTTACAATTTTTTTATTACATTATTGACATGTTTGACTTCAAAATTACGAGGAAAGATGAGAGTCAAAAGTATCTGGAAATAGTGTCTATCATTATGCATCTTTAAGACATCAAATTGTTAGCAAAAGAATAATGTGAGCAACTCTATATACATATACTTAATAATACAAATTAAATGGAACAAGCCTCAGAAAGAAGCTACTACAGTTTTGCCACTGAGATAAAGTAATTCACCAAAAATTCCGTTATTTAAAGACTTGATGAGGGCCATTTCATGGTATAGAATACCACACAACCAGAGGCTTCAAGATGGCAGACTGATAAGAACTCAAACTCATCTTTTTCCCACAGACACATGAACGTGACATTCATTTAAGAACTAGATCTTTCAGAAAATTGAGGAACCAGGGTCTCCATAGAAGAACTGATAGAAGACATAGGGGACAGTAGGAAAACCTGAAATACTGTCTCAGTATAAACACCAGCTACGCACTATGAACTTAGTTCTGAAGTAGCACCTGTGATATGGAGCCAATTCCCAGAGACTGAAGTGTTACCATTACATTTGGAGCCTCAGCACCTGGGAACTGCACCCAAGGTGAACATTTATATCCTGTTGTGCAAAACAAGGTCATTTCTTTGGTTTAGCAATAAGACTCTGGGGATCAGAGATCTCAGAATAGAGAAAAGGGAAGCTGAGAGATACAGTTTGCAAAAACTTAACTGAAAGATTTTCATTTGTCAAAACAAATAAAAATGTGTGGAATAAGAGAGATAACCTCCTTGTGAACAGAGAAATTTCTAAGCATCCTCTTCAGGTACTCTTTTGTCCGTGTGTTACCTAGCACTGGCAGGTGCCAATTTGTAGCCAGACATGATGGGTGAGATCACCTTCCCTCTGCCATCAGTATGCTTATGGTAACAGGCAGTAAATAATTTGCAATTGCAGTTATGGATTTTAGGACTACTAGGGCAATACTCACTCAGGATAGTACAATCTGCAACTCCTGTCAAAAATAGCTGAGTACATTTGTGCAAAGTTTTGGTTTATGGAAGTTTTAGCAGCTTTTTCATTGGATATCACTAACGAGACTTCCGCAACCTACAGAAAGCACTGTCAAACCTTTGACTGGGCTTACTGCTGAACAGCTTTGTAAATCTGCCTGCAATACCTGCACCCTAAAGTCTCCAGGTCCCAGAAGCTAAGTCTTCCATATCCTGGGTCTAAGAGCTCGTTAACTTCTTCCTGAGGCTGCAGTTCAGTTAGAAGACTGAGGCAAGGACTATATTTTAAGATAATCAGCTTCTGAAGATCTTGGGAAGCATAGACCATCTTACCATAAGGGTCATCTATTGGGACTGTGACCTTCCTGCAGTCTGGACTTCCTATTCATGGCTCTTTCCTTAACCTGTGACATGAATAATGTGTTTGAGAAATCAGTTTAGATCACAACTAGGCTGCAGATAAGGCAAAAGTTACAGCCCAAGTTTGAGGAAAAGCTCTGATGCATCCTCATTGCTTCCCCTGGAGTAAATGTGGAGATTCACATATCTCTGTGAATAGGTGTATGTGTGCATTGGTGATAAATACCCAGAAGTGGGGAGACAGGATCATGTGAGATTACCATTCTCAATTATTTGAGGAGTCTCCATACTGTTTTTTATAAAGGTTGCACCATTTTACACTCCCAAACGTCTTCCTTTTTCTCTGCATCCTCACCAAAATTTGGTGTTTCTGATCTTTAGGTATTAGCTATTTTCACAGTTGTAAGGTTCTATGCCAATTGCTGTTTTGTTTTGTATTTCACTGATAGCAAGCAAATAAGGACACATTTTCATGAGCCTGTTGGCCACCTGAGTGTCTTTTCTGGAGAACTGTCAACTTAATTCTTCTGCCCCTTATTTTGCTGGGTTGTTTGCAGTCCTGTTGTTGAGATTTAACAATTGTTTATGTATTTTGAATTTTAAGTCCTTGTCAGATGTATGATGTGCAAATACCTTCTCCAAGTGACTAGGGTGTTTTCCTTTTTCATTTCAGTGCTAATTTATTTTGCTGTGCAGAAACCTTTTAATTTAATCTAGCCCCATTTATTTATTTTTCATATTGTTTCCCTTGCTGTAAGAGTTGAACATAAAGAGACTTATTTAAGACCAATGCATGGAACATATTGTCTATGCTTTCTTCCAAGTATTTTGTAGTTTCTGGTCTTATTTCCAAGTCTCTAATACATACTGAAATAATGTTTGTACATGGTGTTCGAGAGTTGTCTATACTCATTCTTTTGCGTATGACTGTCCGTTTTCCTATCTGCATTTGCTGAAGAGATTTCCTTCTCCATCAATGGCACCTGTTGTAAATTAAATGACCACATATTTTTGAGTCTGTTTCTGATGATTCAATTCTATTTCACTTATAGGTGTAACTGTTTTTATTCTAGTATCATCCAGTTTTCATCATTCTGGCTTTGTAGTATATCTGGGAGTGTAAATCTCTACTTTAGCTCTTTTTTTCTCATGTTATTTTGACTAATTGAGGTCTTCTTTAAGTTTACATATTTTGAAGTGATTTGTTTTATTTCCCTGAAAAGTGACAGTGGAAATTTTCTGGGATTTGCATTGAACCTGTATGTTGCTTTAGGTAAAATGGACAGTCTGTAAAAATGCCCCGAATCAACTATGAAATGGTAACACATGATTTGTTGAAGTAATTACCATAGACTGGAGAGAGAATAATGCAACTGTGGCCATTCTCTTCTTGACTTCTAAAGTATACAACTAATGTTTTTTCTGGAAGCAATGCCAGAAGAGGACACCACAGCACCTCAGGATCAATTGTGAGTGCATTGAGGGGACTGCCAGAGAAATTGCACACATCTGATGAATTAAAAAATGGTATGGGTGATTGTGCATGATATAAACAGTGGGAAGGCAACAGGGTGACAGTGGCTGTGGATTCAGGAGCAGCAGTGGCAGAGAAAGCCAGCAGAATCAACTGACAGGGCAGTGGACCCAGACTCAAGTGCTAGGAGGGAAGAGTAAAGACTGTTGGTGGTACATAGGCTTACCTTAAGTAAACCTCAAGTAAAAGAGATTTGGGTCACTATCTCACACAAGTCAAAATCCTAGCAAAGAGCATGATAGGAAGAATTTCACTCCTCACTCACACCTTGCAACCAATGCTCCAGCTGAGAGGAGTTTTTTGAACCCTGAGAAGAGGATTGACTCTAGTGATACACAAAGTAACTGACTTCCCCACTCTCTTCAGGCCACAAAACAGTTCACCCTTTCTCCCCACTTGCAAAACCTTCCCCCACCAAGCAGTCATTTTCAGTCTCCCTGAATCAGAAGCAAATCATTTCTGTGAAAGCCTACAAGAGTATAAAAACCAGAATACGATCTGCCAATAAAACAAAAATAAGCTGCACAGCTAAAATGATCTTATGTAACAATAAAAGAGCTCAATGTACTTTAAAATCTCAAGGCATTACATCACCACTGAAGAGATGACACCTTATTAGAAACCAATTTCAAAGACATGGAAAATTATATCTTTCAAATGAAAAAAGGTCAAATTAGCAATCACAAAGAAATTCAAAGATAAAAGTCAGTTTAGCAAAACGTTCAAAGGACTAAAGAAGAATCAGTAAAATAAGACAGAAATTTCATAAATAAAATTAATGAGAAGGCAGCAATTGAAATTTTATAATAGAAAAGCATCAGGAGGTTAACAATAAAATAAATAAAATCAAGAGTACCAAAGAAAGTTATGGAAATAGTAAATAAATGGAGAAATTTTTCAGTTGTTTAGAGGATATAAATGTAGAAAAGAATCAGATGAGCGGAAGGGAAATAAAATAAAAATAGTAAAGAAACATTTCAAGAACTATCTGTCACCATTAAGGAAGGCAATATAAAAATGGTGTTTTAGAAGATGAAGAAAGAGATAAGGGAACAGAGAATGTATTTAAAGAAATAATTGTGGAAAATTTCTCAAACCTGATGAAGTAAAGGAATATACCAGTCAATGAAATCAATAGAACTCCCAGTTATCTAAATGCAAAAAGACCTGTACCAAGGAATATAATTGCAGAACTATCAAAAGTCCAAGACAAAGGAAGAATCATAAAGGTGGCTAGGGAGTAAAATGCAGGTGACATATAGAGGTACTTCCATCAGGTTGTCAGACTTCTTGAGTGTTATCTTCTTTTATATTTAAAATGTCATGTTTTTCTGAGTATACGCCTTTCACGTCTTTGATTAAGTTTATTAAAGTTATTTCTTTCTTTTGATGCTAATATAAACGGGATAGTTTTATGAGTTTTCTTTCTGAAATGTCATTGCTTACATACAGACATGCAACAGATTTTTGAATATTAATTTGTAGCCTGCCACTTTGCTGTGTTTGCTTATTATTTCTAGCAGCTTTTTACTTGAGTCTTTCAAGTCTCTGTATATATATATATATATATATATATATATATTATCATGCCATCTACAAGTAGTGAGAATTTCACTTCTTTCTTTCCAATTTGGATAAATTTTATATGCTTTTCTTGTCTGACTACACTGGCTAGGACTTCCAACATTTTATAAAATAGTAGTGAAGGGAAGAAATCATTGCCTCATGTCTGATCTCAGAGAAAAGGCATTCATTATTTCTCCATTGAGTATGTTGTTGCTTGTGGGTTTAGTGGTGGATTTGTCATATATGACCGTTTTTATGTTGAAGTGCATTCCATCTATACCCATTTTGGGAGTGTTTTTAACATAAAGGCTTTTGAATTTTGTGAAAGACTTTTTCTGCCTCATTTTTCTTTCCTTCATTTTGTTTATACAGTGCATCACATTCCTTGATTTGCATATGTCAAATCATTCTTGAACCACTGAAAGCAATTCCACTGATTGTGGTGTGCAATACATTAAATCAGTTGCTGAACTAAGTTTGCTAGTGTTTTGTTGAGGATTTTTGCATCAATAATCATCAAAGATATGGGTCCATAATTTTCTTTTTTTTTGGAGCTGATATCATCTGATTTTGGGATCAGAGTAAGGTTGGCATCATTGAAAGAGTTTGGAAGTTTGTCATTACTTTCATTTTTTTTGAAACAGTTTGAGAAGCACTGATAGTAATTGTTCTATGAATATTTCATAGAATTTAATAGTGAAACTGCTACAGGACATTTGCTTTGGAAAAAAAACTTAAATCACTATTTTAATTTTCTTGCTTGTGATCAATTTGTCAATGATTTCTATTTCTTCTTGATTTGGTCTTAGAATTTTAGTTGTTTCCAAGAATGTATCCATTTTTCTAGGTTATCCAATTTGTTGCTTTTTATGTGTAATATTCTCTTATGATCTTCTATTTCTGCTGTATTAGTGTCATTACTCCTTATTCTTTTCTAATTTTGTTTATGATTTTTCTCTCTCGTGACTATTGATTTGTCTATTTTCTTTATTCATTCAAAAATTCACCTCTTGGTTTCATTATTTTTTGTATAGTCTTTTTAGTATTTATTTTATTGGCTTGTCCTCTAAGTTGCATTATTTCTTTCCCTTTGCGTGAGCTTTGCTTTCTCTATTTCTTATTTTTCCGTCTTCTTTGGGTAAAGTTTTAGGTTTTTTTGTGATTCTTCTTGTTTCCTCAGGTATGAATGTATATATTTCCCTCTCATTGCTATTTTTGCTGCACCCCACAATCCTCAGAAATTTTGTCTTCATTTTCATTTGACTAGCGATTTTTTTTAAATTTCCTCATTGACCTAATATTTGCTCAATAGCATGTTGTGTATTCGTCACATCTTTGCAGTTTTCACCTCTTCCTTCTTTTGATTAATTCCTACCTAGTTTGATGCCATTGTGACCAAAAAATGATGTTAGATACAATTTCACTAATTGCAAATGTGTTGATACTTAATTTCTGCCCCAACATTTGGTCTGTCCTTGAGAACATTCAATGGACATTTGAAAATAATGTGCGGTCTATTGCGTTATGGTGAAATACTCCATATATATCAATTAAATACTCATCCATTAATTATTTGTTTAAAGCCCTTGTTTATTGCTTTTCTGTATGGATGATGTGTCTTTTACTAAAAGGGGATTATTAAAGTCTCCTACCAAGCTTTGTTGTTGTCAATGTCGATGCCTCTAATTAGATCTGTTAATGCTTGATATATTTGGATGCTCATATTTGGGGTGCATAGATATTGATAAGTGCTATGTCTTTCTGTTGTTCAGACTTTTTTGTCATTTTTAATGACCATTTCTATTTTGTGTTACTATTTTTGCTTAAAGTCTATTTTGTCTATGAGTATAGCAGTTCCTGCTTTTTTGATTCACCATTGTTTTAGAGCACACTGCTCATCTCCTCAGTTTAAGACTGTATTTGTCTCTAGATCTTAAGTGAGTTTCTTACAAACAGCATATAGTTGGCTTTTGTTTATTAATCCATCTATCATCTCTATGACTCAATTGGTGAATTCAGTCCATTTACTTAGAGAGTGATTAATGATATTTGAAGACTTGAAACTGTCATTTTTTAATTTTTTTTCTGCTTTTCTCTATTACCTTGTTTAGTTTTTTGTAAAGGCTTTCTTTGATTTTTATGGAAACGTCTTCTAATATTACTTGAAGGGGAGGTCTTGAGGTCTTGTGAGAGCAAATTTGTGCACCTTTTGCTTGTAGCAGGTAGGAAGAAAAACTTTATTTCTTCTTCTGATTTGAGAGAGTTTTGATGCATATAGTAATCTGGGCTGGTAGTAATTATCTTGTATTATTAGGTTTGGGAAGTTTGCAGAAATTATTTTTTAAACTATGTTCTCTGTTCTTTTCTTTTTTTCTTCAACTTAAAGAATACTCGAGCTCAGAGAGGAATGCTGGTTGAGGTGATAACAGCAGGAATGGACTCAGCAACCCCTGACAACTTACAAGGGTCAAAAAAATTGAGTGTATTCTTATGTTCCCTTTCCTAATAAGTCAGATAACTCTTGGAGTGTCTCTATTATTTTTACATTAAATATATCTCTTTTCTTCATCCTGGTTATTTCATAAATTTCTATCCTCCAGATCAGTTATCTTTTACTTCACTTGGTCAATTGTTTCCATAGTTGTCTTCTGTGCACTTGATTTTTTTGTGCAGGGATTGCTGAGCCCATTCCTGCTGCTATCACCCAAGATAGTTCTCTTTGAGCTTCCAGAACTGGTTCTTGCTGTCCACAGACTGCACTACTGGGGCTCCTCTCTGATAGAACTCAGGTACCAAGTGGTATGCTGAGGTGGAGTGCTGTCCATTTCACTGTGCTCCTTCCTGTGCATTAAACCCATATGTAGGCTGGCATCCTGAGACAACCCCTTCTCTTTTGGCTTCTCTCATAAGAATGTCTGTGTCATCAACAATCTTCACTCCCCTCTCCCTTGATATTAACCTTGGCCTACAGCCCTATAGGTCAGTCTATTGACAATGCCTACCATTGCCTCTGTAGCTACTGTAGCTGCAAAAGCTTCTGTCTACTGCTGCAACTTTTGCTCATCTCACAGTAACTTCTTAGTTCCCTGAGGTACATCATTACTCTGTGGATCCGCCCAATGCAGTTGCTGCTTTTCCAAGCAACTGAGGTGCTGTGGAGCTTCCTGCTATCATTGCCTTTAGGAAAATCCTGCTGTTATGCTCTCCTCAGACATTAATCATAAAACAATTTCAACCACCCTCCTCCTTCTCCTTTCTCATTAATAGGAGCTCATTCATTGATTGTAGGATGCAAAATGTACAGCTACTTTGATAGACAGTGACTTTCTTTCAAAATTAAGTATATTCTGTTATACAAATCAACACTCATATACTTGGTATGCATGAAGAATTGAAAACTTATGGTCATTTATTCAGTATTTTGAAAATTATATCTCAAGCCACACATGTACATGGAGGAAGCTTAAATTCCTAGAACTAAGCAAAAGAAGGCAAAAAATCTATTTAATACTGTATGAGTAAAAATATATATTATGGAAAAGATGAAACTATAGATATAGCAAAGAGATCAATTGTTACCAGGGGTTCAGGGAGAAAGGGATGAAAAGAAAGTACCTAGAAGACATTGTGGGCAGTGAAACTATACTCTAGCTTAATATAATGATGGAAACATAACATTTATAAATGTTCAAAGCCATAGAGGTTACAACTAAAAATATTAACCCTAACATAACTTATGAACTTTGGATGAAAATTAAATTTCAATGTAGAGTAACCAATTTTAACGAATATGTCACTGTGATGAAGGATGATAATAATGGGAAAGGTCAATGATGTATGGAAGTCATGAGTATATGGGACAAATCTTTACCTAGTGTTCAATATTGCTGTGAACTTAAAACTGCTCTAAAATTAGTCTTTAAAAAATAAAAATAAAGAAAATGAAAGTATCCAGTCAAAATCATCTGTAGTTCTAATTTATAACCTGAAACTATAAAGTTCAAGAGGAAAACAGGAGAAACCATTTTTAAACATCATTTGAGTAAACTTTTCTCTGTTGTTATACAATCAATCCATAAAATTAAAAAAATATAAGTTCTACTTTGTGAAAATTTGACACCTGCTCTAGAAAGATACAGCTAAGAAGTGAAAAGAGAAACACAGAAAGGATATATTTATAAATTTATTTGATGAAAGGTCTGTATTCAAAATATATAAAGAGCTCTCTACAGTTAAAATGCAAAAACAATCTAATAGATTTTGACAAAGATTTAAATAAAGGATATATATGGATATCAAATAAGCATGAGGAAATTTTCAAATGTCTGTATATGTTAAGGAAATGTATACTAAAACCAAAATAGAACATCATACAGCTACTGGAGTGGTTAAAAATCTTACAATCCCAATTACTGGTGAGGATGCAGAATCACTGAAAATCATACATCATGGATGAAATACAACATGGTGCAACTACATCAGAAAGGTGTAAGTTAATTGCACTCTTTACCTCATGATTCAACAATTGTACCTCTATTTATTTGCACTACAAATATTAATACTGATACACAAAATTATATGCAAATATTGAAGTTGTTTTAAAAGAAGTGCAAAAGAAAGCAACCTAAATACTTTTCAACCTATAGATGAATAGACAAACTATGTTGCATGTATACATTAGAATATTACTTAACATTAAAAGTAATGAGCTTCTGATAGACTCAACAAAATGGATAAATCTGAAATGCATTTTGCTTAGTAAAAGAAGCTATTTAAGAGACTACATATTTACTCTGTGACTATGTTTATATGCTATTTTGGAAAAAAAGCTGTATTTTATTCATTATTTCCAGCACTTATTGGTGGAGTCTTCAAGATTTTCTAAGTATGATATTTCATCTGCAAAAATTATAGTTATATTTCTTCTTTTCTTTCTTAGATTTTGCTAATGCTATTTTCTTGTTACATTGCTCTGACCAGGTATTAGAGAACTATATTGAATAGAATGGATGTCATGTTTCAAGATCTTAGAAGAAAGGCTTTCAGATTTTTGCCATTAAATATGATGTTGACTGTGTATTTGTCATGTTTTGCATTATTATGTTAATATAAGCTTTTTCCATTTCCATATGGTGAGGGTTTTTATCATGAATCTGTTGAATCTTGTCAGAAGCTCTTTCTCCATCTATTACTATGATGATATAATTTTTTATTTTTCTGAAGGATGTTTGCAGGAGCAGACTTTGAATTTGCACACCAATGGGAGAACTGCAAGCATCACTAGAGGACATTTCAAAATCTGTGCCTAGTAAAGTACAGAGACCTCCTTGGGAGATTACAGAATAGACTCCAGAGAACAGGTATTAGGGAGAACATACTCCCACCTTTGTCTTTAAAGGAGCACACAGAGGTTGAAAGGCAATATGGTTCCCTTGCAAAGGAACCAGGTGAGCAGAGCAGTGCTAACCACACAAAGGAGTTACAGAAACTACATGGGGGAATGCAAAACAAAGACCTACCTGCCAGCTTCCACCCCCTGTACTTCATTCTGTGGTGAGTGAATACCAAGCCCAGAAGATCAAGGGAGTTTACAGGTACAGACTTTGACATTGTTCCTCAATGGGAGAACCACAAGCATCACTAGAGGATATTTCAAAAGCTGTGCTACTAGAATAAAGGGACCTGCTTGAGAGTTTCTAGGGTGGGCTCCAGAGAACAAACGAGAGGGACAACCCTGCTCCCTGACCTCAATCTTTAATGGAGCACATGGAGACTGAAAGACAATTATGATCTTTTTCCAAAGAGCCAGGTGGAGCAGAAAAGGATGAATCTGCAAAGGATTTACAGAAACTGCACATGTGGTCAAGGCAACGATCAACCTGTGAGCTTCTTTCTCCTTATGCTGGTGAGCTTTTGGCTCCACAGTACTCACAGGGTCTGCTTATAAGCTCAGTATGTGGAGTAGAGAGCTGTCTATCAACTGACCCTAATCCCCATAGAAGCCAGCAGATACCACTGAAGCAGCATTTGTGGCCCAACAAAAGTGAGCGTTTTGGAGAGAGGAGTAGTCCCACAGTTAACAGAAGACAAGTTAATGGCATTGACCACAACAGGACCCAAAATCACCATTCAGGAAGAAATCTATCTTTAAAAGGAATAAAGAAAACCACAGTGCTAAATATAAGACACACACACACACAGAGCTATGACAAAAGCAAAGTCACCCATAAAAGTACAAATGGCTGAAAGAGAGGAAGATGCCAAAGCCTCCCCAGAAAATATCTCCATTGACACTAAATGGGATGACCTCATAGGAAGAAGTTTCAAAAAATAGTTACTAAAAAGTTGAAGGAGAGGCAGGAATCCAATACAACAACCCAAAGACAATTAGAAGACTTCAAAAAGAAAGCGACAGATCAAAAGAAAAATATCACCAAGGATGCTGTGGCCATAAAGAACATCCTAGCAGAAATGTTAGATATAAAATACATGATGAAAGAATTAAAGATAAACATGTGAAGGTCCATAAAAAGCTCAATCATGCAGAGGACTTAATCTTAGAAATTGAAAACAATGATCTAGGCAATACTTTCAGAAGAGGATAAAAAAATACTGAAGAAAAGTGAAGAAATATCATGAGAAATATTAGATACCATGAGAAAAAGCACACGGATCCTAGGTATTCCAGAAGGAGAAGACAGAGAGAAAAAATACAGGAAACTTATTCAAAGTAATAATAACAGAACTTCCCATATATGTCATTAAAAAACAACTATAAGGACCAAAAAGCAGAAAGAACTCCAAATTTACTAAATACAAAATAAATACTCCTAGACATGTCATGGTAAAACTAGAAAAAAAATCAGAAACAAAGAAAAACTGCTCAAGGCTGTAGAGAAAAGAGAAACATAACCTACGAAGATTTGTCGATCAGGCTACAATCAGATTTCTCAGCCAGAAAATAATGAAATGACATTCAAAAAACAGAAAGACAAAATCCATCAGCCAAGAATACTATAGCTTACAAAACTATCATTCAAATTTGATGGAGAAATAAAGGTTTTCACTGATAAGCAAAAGCTAATGGACATTTCCACCACTAAACCACTATTCAAGAAATCTTGAAAGGGATTCTACAACAGGATAAAAGAAAACAAATATCCACCAGACCTTGCGAATTGCAATAAAGTGGAAAACAAAGTCAGAAATAAAGACAGTACCAACAGATGCAAACGAATATCACCAACGGGGGAAATAAAAATAAGGAAAATGAATGAACATATAAATATGATATTGTGACATTCATAAAAGACTATGAAAGAGATGTAAGGACAGTGCTAATGTGGATGACAGCTAAAAAACATAACCACAAAATTGATGTATAGCTGAAAAGCAGATGAAAGTGAAAGAACTGACACCCAAAAATATACAGTAAAAAGAAAAACAAGTGAATGGGAAGCAATATAACAGATACAGAAAACCAAAAGAAAACAGAAGCTCAGATGGCAGTAATAAAGTCTCATAAATCAGTTATCATAAGTGTGAAAGAACTGAATGCACAAATCAAAAGACAAAGTGTGGCTTAATGGATCAAAAAAAAAAAGAAAAATGAATCCATCAAGAAATTCATATCAGAACCAAAAACAAGCAGGTTGAAAGTCAAAGGCTATGGGAAATTATATCAAAGCAACAGTGATGAAAGGTAAGTAGGAGAGTTTGGAGTCAAGAAGGTGAACTAGTAAGAAAATATTCTGCCTCCTCCCCATAGAGCAACTAGGAATTCACCTATTTTACAGACATAAATACTGAGAAAAAGTGGGTCATGTGACTACAAAGAGGCAGCAGCAATTCAACCACAAAGCGTAGGCAAAAATGTCAGGGTTCAGAGCTACACAACAAATTCGGAATTTGAACCACAGCAGAAGGGTGGAAAGGGCCTTCTGGAGAGTCATCCCAAAAGCAGGAGAGTGCCCACCCAGCAGGACAAGGGCACAGAACCAGGTGAGATGGTCTTGAATGATAAACGAGGTTCAAGGTGGAAGGAGTACCAATGCTCAGCTGATCTGAGTGGGAGCTCTTGCAGGGAATTTACATTGAGCACTGCCATAACTGGAAGGCAACAAGGGGAATCCCCTATGCTCAAATATCCCTCCCAGAGTAACAGGACCTGACTCTCAGATATTCTGCCCCGAAATTTAAAGAAAGAAGAGAGTCTCCCAGAAGGAACAAACCCTCATTGCTACCCACTAGAACCAAGTTGTCATAACTATTTGTACCTGGGTCACTGGTGGAAAGCGCTGCATCATCCACAAAAACTCTAAACCCATAGACTAATCTCTTGGGCCCCAACACAGGATCCACCTAAGAAATTAAAAAAACACAACCAGTAGTGATGCTATAAAACTCAAGAATTCCCAGTGTTCAAACCGAAACACAGCCTTATTTGGTGTAAGTCAATGCTCTACAAAAGGCCATCACTGTAGGGAAATCTATTTTATAGATACATAAACAGCTGAAGAGAAGCAGTCTCCAGATACAGGAAGCTCAAATATATCCTAATTAAAAAACAAAATAAAATAATAATAAAAACTAGACCTACACCTAGACACGTTGTCATCAAAATGTAAAAAAAACAAACAAACAAAAAAAACAAAACACAAGATAAAGAGTCAATTTTAGAAGCAGTCAGGAAAAGATAAGTTACATACAACAAAGTCCCCATAATATTGTCAGTAGATTTCTCAACTGAACTATAGGCCAGAAGGGAATGACACGATATATTCAAAGTACTGAAAGAAAAAGGATTTTAAACAAAGATACTACATCCTGCATGACTATGATTCAGAACTGAATGAATGATAAAAGCTTTTCCAAAAATCGAAAGTCAAAAGAATTCATAACCACAAAACCAGCTTTTCAATAAATACAGAAAGATGTGCTATACAGTGTAAAAAACCTCACTTAAAGACAAAAAGATATAAAAGTAGGGAGGAGAGGAGAATAAAAATGTGGATGATTAGAATGACTATAATACTAATGCGCTTCCAAATAAAAATAAGAAAAAACCAGAATTCTTAATGCTAACCTCAAGGTAACCTCAAAACTCATCGACAGCAAAGAGAAAAGAAGAAAACAAGAAGGGAAATCAATCAAAAATAACTATACACAACACACCTAAGAAGTGAAAGAGAAAAACAAAGAACTCTCTGGAACAACAAAGAAGACAAATTATAATACGGCAATAAAAAGCTACCTATCAATAATCACTCTAATGTTAATGGATTGAACTAACCAATCAAATAACAGAGTGGCCATGTGGATTTAAAAACAACCCAAACATCTGAATTTATGAAACTCACATTTTTTCAAAAGATATAAACAAAGGCTCAAAGTCAATAGTTGAAGAGAAGGAACAGTCACGCTTATATAAGATAAAACAAACTTGGAAGAACTGGAACACCTGAACAGAGCAAACACAAACAAGGAAGTTGAGAGGTAATCAAAAGTCTAACTAAAAGTAAAAACCTGGAACCAGATGGCTTTTCAATTGAGTTTTAACAAACATTAGAGAAGAATTGACACCTGTACTTCTCACATTTTTCCACAATATCAAAGAACAAAGGAAATTCCAAATTACCTTCTGTAAAGCTAACATCACACTGACACCAAAACTGATAGAACCTTAACCAAGAAAGGAAATTACAGACCAATATCTCTAATGAACATAGAAGCAAGAATTCTAAAGGAAGTATTAGCTAATTGAATCTAATAATGTATCAAAAAGATCATCCATCATGACCAATTGAGATGTATCTCAGAAATGTAAGGATGGTTAATATACATAAACCTATTAATATAACGTATCATATCAACAAGAACAAGGAGAAAAAAACAAAATGCATGATCATATCAATAGATACAGAGAAATCTTTTCACATGTTCCAATACCCATTTATCATACACAAAGAAAACTTGTATAAAATGGGGATAGAAGGTACATATCTCAATGAAATAAAGGCCATATATGACAAACCCACAGCAACATCATAGTCAATGGCAAAAAATTGAAAGCATTTCCTCTTAGGTCAGGAACTAAGAAAGACTGTCCACTCTCACCACTGATATTTAACAGCATATTGGAAGTCTTAAAGCAATAAGTCAAGAAAAAGAAATAAAATGAATCCAAATTGGAAAGAAGGAAGCAAATTTATCATCTTGAAGATAAAATTATTACATATTGAAAATCCTAAAATCGAGTCAAAAAACTACTAGAGCTAAACAACAAAGGCAGTAAAGTAGCAGGCTACAAAATCAATGCAAGAAAACTTGTTTCATTTTTATTCACAAAAGCACACTAGAAGGAAACAAAATCAAGAAAATACACACCATTTAAAATAGAAGTAATAAGAATCAAATATCTTAGAATACACTTAGCAAAGGCAGTGAAAGACCTGTACAATGAAAACAACTCTTTCTTAAAAGAAATAGAGGAGGACACAAACAGAAGGACATTGCTGCTCATAGTTGGGAAGAATCTACATTATTAAAATGGTCACGATCCCTAAAGCAATATACAAATGTAATGTAATCCCTATTAAAATTCCATGAACTAATTAGTAGGAAACAAAATAAAAACCTTAAAATTTCTATGAGACAACAAAAGATCCTGAATAGCCAAAGAAATTATGAGAAAAATAATGAATCCAGAGAGGTTATACTCCCAGACTTTAAGCCTTACTACAAAGGGCTAATGCGCAAAATGGTATGGTACCAGAATAAATACAGAAGCACAGATCAGTGGTATAGAACTGAATCACCGGAAACTAACTCACATACATACAGTTGATATATGAGACACAAGCCGAAAGCATACGATGGAGAAAGGAATGGCTGTTCAATAAATGATGTTAGGTAAACTGGACAGTCACATACAAAAGAATGAAGTTTGACCACTCTAACACCATTCAAAAATGAACTCAAAATGGAATAGAGACTTGAACATGAAAGCAGAAAACAAAATTCTTGAAAGACAACTTAGGAAAGATTTCCATGACATCAGCCTTAAAGAGGTCTTTGGGGACTCAACTCCAGCATCAAGGGAAGCAAAAAGAAGAAATAATCAACTGTGATTGTATCAAGCCATAAAGTTCTTCGCAGTGAATGAAAACATGACAAAAACACAAAGAGAACTTATTAACTGGGAAATAATATTTGCATTCCATATTTCTGACAAGGGATTAATATCTAAAATATACAAAGAACTAGTAAAGCTCAATAACAGAAAAGTAGGCAATTCAATAAAAAATGAGAAGAGGAGTTGGAGAGACTTTTTTTCCAAGATGATACGCAGCCCTTAGAAGAGATGAAATCCTTTCATTTGAAGCATCCTGGATAGATCTAGAGGGGATTATGCTAAGTGAAATAAGCCAAAAGAAGAAAGATAGAAAACAGATGATCTCACATATGTTTGCAATGTGAATATCAAAACAAAGTAACAGAAAACAGAACCTACCCTGGACACTTACAATAGAACTGAGGTTACCAATAGGGTATGGGGTAGGGAGTGTGGTAGTGGAGTCAACTGGACAATAGTGAAGAACACTTGGCGATTTGGTGTATGGCAGAATGTGCTGACATATATCTAAGGAATGGGGAAATTCTACATATGGGTAACTACACATATAAGTTTAATTTGTAAATCAAATTTACTGCAATAATAATTTCAGACAAGTTAACTTCCACCTGTAAATACATATCTCAAAACAGGAAATGGCAATATATTATGATCAATAGGATAGTTGATAAAGAAGCAAGTATCATTAGCATACATGCACCCAATGCTGGACCATCTAAGTAAATGAAACAAATACTGTCAAGGTTCACGGTAGGTATTGACAGTAATACAATAATATAAGGGACTTGATTATTCCACTAACATCAATAAATAGATCATCCAGAGAGAAAATTATAATTAAATAAGGACTTTAAATGACATAATAGAGCATATGGATCTAACTGACATATACAGGGTGTTCCACAGCAAAAAAATAAAAAATGCTTATTTCTTTCAAGTTTACATGGACCATTCTCTAGGATAAACCACATCTTGGGACATAAAAGTCATCTCAGCAAATTTAGCAAGATTGCAATTATGGAAAGCATCATCTCTGACCACAAGGAAGTGAAACTAGAAATGAACCAGAAAAACAAACCCGCAAGAGTCGATGTTGAAATTGAACAATATGTTTCTGAACAACTCATGGGTCATCAATTAAATTAAATATGAAGTTAAGGCTTATCTGTAAACAAATGCAAATGAAGAGACCAGCTATTAGAAAATATGGAATGTGGCAATAGCAAATCTGAGAGGAAAGTTTATAGCCATATGAGTGCACTTCGAAAACCATGAGATAGTCCAAATAAAATAACTAATCTCACACCTGAGGGAACTAGAAAGAAAAATAAAACCCAAAACCAGCAGAAGGAAGCAAAACACACAATTAGAGGAGAAATAAAATGAAACAGAAAAGAATCATGAAAAAAATCAATGAATTCCAAGAGTTCGTTCTTTGAAAAAATAAATAAATAAACAAAACGACAAGTCCCTAGCTAGACTCATAAAGAAGAAAGAAGAGAAAACCTTACCATAAAGGATCATAAATGAAGGAGGTGAAATTATAATTAACAGCAGAGAAATGAAAAGGATCATAAGACTATTACTAGCAACAACATGCCAGCAAATTCATCAAACATGAATAAACAGATTCCTTGAAACTTATAACTTCCCAACACTGAACCAGGAAGACATAGATATCTTGAACAGACCAATCACCAGCACAGAATTTGAAGCAATAATCAAAAATTTCCCCCAAAAGCAAGAGATCAGGTCCAGATGTCTTCACCAGTAAATTCAACCAAATATACAGAGAAGATGTAATCTCCACTTTCCTTAAATTCTTCCACATATTTGAAGAGGAAGGTAAATACCCAGATGCATTTTATGAGGACAATATTACCCTGATCCCAAGCCAGAAAAAGATAGCACCAAAAAATTAACTATAGACCAATATCACTGATGAATATAGATGCAAAAATCCTGACAAACCACTCACGGAAAACCACATTCAACAACATATTAGAATAATAATATAACACTATCAAGAGATTCATTGCAGGGATGTAATGATGGTTCAACATACAAAAATCAGTATAATACATCACATCAACAAACGGAAATTAAAAAAGCATATGATCATGTCAATAGATGCAGAAAAAGCACTTGACAAGTTTCAGCACCCATTCATACTAAAAACCCTCGCCAAAATAGGAATAGATGGAACATATCTCAATAAAATAAAAACATTATACAACAGACCCACAGCCAACTTAATGCTCATTGGTGAAACACTGCAAGTCTTTCTTCTCAAATATGGAATGAGAGAAGACTGTCTACTCTCATCTCTACTATTCAACATAGTCTTTGCCAGAGCAAAATGACAAGAAAAGGAGATTAAAATATTATAATTGGAAAAGAAATAAAACTATCATTATATGCAGATTACATAATATTATACATGAAAAATCCTAAATAATATAGCACACAACACATACATACTCACAGACACACATACACTCACACACACACACACACACACACACACTGCTAGAAACAATAAATGAGTATAGCAAAGTGGCAGAACTTAAAATCAACATTCAAAAATCAGTAGCATTCCTATACACAAATAGTGTAGTGGAGGAAAAAGGAATTTAGAAAGAAATCCCATTTTCAATAGCACCCAAAAAATCAAATACTTGGGAATAAACATAACAAAGGAGGTGAAATATCTCTACAATGAAAACTATGAGAACTTAACAAAAATATTAGAAGACATAAAGAGATGGAAGTATATCACATGATCATGGATTTGAAGAGTTAAATAAAATGGCAATCCTGTTGAATGTAAGATAAAAAAAAATGCAATTCTGATCAAAATTCCAGAGATATTTTAAGAAAACAATGCAAACAACTGAACTTTATTTGGAATTACAAAAGAACTTCAAATAGCCAAATCTATCCTGAGATGAAAAAAGAACAGCCAAGAAACCGCACTTCTTCATTTCAAATACATTACAAAGCAATCATCATTAAAGCAGTATGGTACTGGAACAAAAACAGACACACAGACCAGTTGAATAAAAGTTAGAGTCCCCAAATAAAATAATATTTATATGAATAGATAATCTTTGACAAAGGAGTCAAAAGCATACAATAGAATATTGAAAGTCTATTCAATAAGTGAACGGTGTTGCAAAAACTGAACAGACATCTGCAAAAAAATTAAACTAGGTTATTTAATAGCACCATTCACAAAAAATGACTGAAAATGGATCAAAGGCTTGTATTTAAGACCCAAAACCATAACATACTTGAAAGAAAATGTGGGGCAAATGTTCCAGTACCCAATCTCAAAGAGACCTTTGTGGAAAGAACAGCTACACAAAAGTAATTAAATTAAAACTAAATAATAGGGATTACATAAAAATAAAAACTCATGCACAATGAAAGAAACCATATTTAAAATAAAAAGACAACCCATTGAATTTAAGACATTATTCACACATAGTGATTGATCTCCAAAATATACAAAAAGCTCATACATGTGAAGAAGAAACGAACAGACACCTAGCCAAAGACACACAAATGGTCTACAGATGCATGAAAAATTGTTCTACATAGCTCATCATCAGAGAAATACAAACAAAAGCCACAATTAAATACCACCTCACACCGCTGAATTGAGAGTGTCCTATATCAAAAGTTGAGAAATAACATGTTTTGGAAGGGAAGCAGAGGAAAAGAAATCCTCTGTCACTTTTATTGGGAAGGCAAAGTTGTAAAACCTCTCTGGAAAGCTGTATTCATATTCCTCAAAAATTAATGATGGACCTACAGTTTGACCCAGCAATTCCACTACTAAGCGTATAGCCAGATTGTACAAAATCCCAAATAACTGGAAAAATATATGCACCCCTATGTTCATAGCAGCACAGTTCACAATATCCAAGACATGGAAACAGCCTAATTGCCCTTCAACAGATAATTGAATAAAGAAGCTGTGAAATATATATATATATATATATATATATATATATATGTCTCTCTCCCTTTTCATTCCTGATACCTGTTAATATTTTTTTCTTTGAGACTGGATGACTGTTTTTCCAATTTCATTTATTTCTGTTCTAATTTTTATTGTTTTATTTTTTTCTATTGATTCTTGTTTTGATTGTTTTATTTGTTCTAGATCATTCTTATGTGTAGTTAAATATTTAGATTGAACTCTCTCTTGATTTTTGATGTGTGCATGTATCAGTATAAATTTTCCACTAGGACTGATTTTTGCCATATCCCAAATGTTCTTGTAGTTCCTCTTTGTTTTCCTTTGTTTCCAGAATTTTTTTTAATTTTGTCAGTGCATCAGGAGTTACTTAGAATCATGTCTGCTAATTTCTGCATATTTGTGATTCTTCCAGTTTTGTGCTTCTGTTTTATTTCTAGTTTCACTCCTTTGTAATTAGAGAAGTTTTCTATAATTTCAGTCTTGTTTAATTTACTGAGAATGGTTTTGTATCCCAGTATACGGCCTGTTATTGAGAATGCTCACTGTGTACTTTGAGAAAAATGCATAATCCTACTTGTGTGGTTGAAAATTCTGCATATGTCATTTGGCTCCATATAATAATATTTTTCATTTAAGGTTTTTAAATCTTCGTTAATCTTCTGCCTACAGGATGTGTCTATTAAAATAATTGGAGTATTGAAGTCTACTACTGCTATATTACTGTTACTGTCTCCCTTAGCTCTGTCAGTATTTGTTTACATATTTTGGTGGCTAGGCATTGGGTTCATGTGTATTAATGGCAGTTATTTCTTACTGAAGGCTTACCATCTTCTCATTATTGCAAAGTCAGTTATCACTTTGTGTTAACCTTTTTGTGTGTGTAAGTGTATCTTGTCTGTATCTAGTTCTAGATTTTCTATTTCCCCATTTACTTAATATATTTTTCCATAGTCATTCAATTTCAACATATATTTGTCTACGGATATTACATGTTTTCTTTTAGGTATAATATTGATGGGTCCCATTTTTTATCTTCCCACTGTGTATCTGTTGATTTGTGAGTAAAGTCCATTCAGATATAGGGTGGTAATTGATAAACAGAGTTCAGTCATTTCAGTATTTATTTTCTGTTTGCTGCTGTTTGTTTTTCTGTTGAATGATTTTTGTTGATTTAATTTTATCTTCTAAGCTATGTATCTCTTTAGAATTAGGTTTAATGGATATAATGTGAATTAGGTCTAACTTTTCCTCCCTATGGTAATCTTATGAGTTCATACAATAGCATACATATATAGATAAAGATATAGATATATATGTAATATACATATGTGTGTTTGTGTGATATGGTATGAGCTCATAAGATTATCATAGGGAGGAAAAGTTAGACCCAATTCACATTATATATCATATACATATTCATATATATATATATATATATGTGTTTGTGTGTGTATGCCAATTCCATGTTTTTCTTTCACCCTCTAGTGTGTTTTTGTTGTGCTATCCTGTTGGTCTTTTATTTCTGATTTTACTTTTTTCTGTTTATCTACATTCTGAGACTTTGGCAAATGTTTTTGGTTTCTCTATTATAAAACTCTTTTCAATATGTCTTGAAAGGCAGATTTGGTAATGGAAAAATCCATTAACTTTTGTTTATTTTGAAGCCTTTTATTTCTCCATCATATTTAAATGATAATTTAGCAGGGTAGAGAATCTTGACTGCAATTGCTTTCCTTTTGGTATTTTTAATATGTTGTGTCACACTCTACAGATGCAGGGTTTTGCTGAGAATCTGTTGACGGTGTGATGGATGTAAAGTTGTAGAATGCTTCCTTTTTTGCTAGTACCTCTTAATAGTTTTTCTTTATCATTGACTTTTGCTCATTTTACTATTGTTTCTTTGAGTAGGTCATTTTATTTAGAAATTTGGGTGTTCTATGAGCTTCTTGGACATACATGGTTACATTTTGTATCAAGTGTTGGAAGTTCTCTATTATTATGTCTTCACATAAGTTTTCTGCTCCTTTCTCCCTTTCCTCTTTTTATGGTTTACCTATTAACTTTATATTTATTCTCATGGTATCTGATATTTCTCACAGGGTAGATTTATATTTCCTCAATCTTGTTTTTCTCTCTTCTTACATGAGTGTCACCTTTGTTTTCTAAGGCAGAGATGGGTTCTTCTGAGACACTGAACCTGCTTATAGAGATTTCCATGTTTGTTTCAATTTGTTGACTTTATTTGAATACCTTGTAATTCAGTTTGAGCTTTCTTTACAAACACAACCCTTTTATGACTTAGTCATTTTGATCTATCCCTACTTTGAGGTCTTGGATTTGCCCTTGGGTAGTCAGTTGTGCCTCCTGTAGATCATTCAGGTTTTCTTTCAATTATTGCTTTGAATTCCTTATGTTAGGTTGATTCATTCACTATCACTAGCTTTCTCTCTTGGTAGCTCCTGATATTTTATCTCTTGAGCCATTTTCATTATTTTACTTTTTAGAATTTTGATTTGATTTTCACACGGCTTTTTCTCTGCTCTGTATTTGGCAATGTTGATTAATTTTTCTTTTTATTTTATTTAATTTCTCAGTGGTGGCTCTGGCTAGAGGATGT